>VUQG01008249.1:11878-41249 GCA_015106755.1 Etia nguti | reverse complement strand
ATTTGCATAACGACTGAAACCAGCCCACTGAAGGAACAATGGGCTGGGAGGTCAGTTCCTTAATCTTAATTATGCAAATTCTCATGACCATTGATCAACAACCACTGACCAAAACCCACTGATCAAAGACCACTGATCAATGGCCATGAGTACCATTCACAGAGAGTTGGGGAATGGCTGCAATCACAGCATTGTAAGATGGCGAAAGATGTACCCTTAGGCCCCCTCCTCGATTCAGAGATGGTCTTTCCCTTTTCACGTAAATGGCCTCCTTCACTCCACGCTCAAACCAGCGTTCCTCCCTGTCCAGGATGTGTACATTTACTTTCCTGGATGATTGAGAATGCATCAAGACGAAAAATGTAAAATAAAGTTTTTTTGGAGTAAATATTTTGTTTTTTGTAAATATTTTTTGTTACTTTTTTTTGTGAGCCTTATGATCCACAAATTTCTTTCAAAATCAAGTGCAAATTGTCATCACAGTCATCAGTTCCATACAAAATAACTCTAAAATCATTTGTGAAATTTAGAGAGTCACTGAACCATGTATAGCATCGCTTGATCCAGTCCCTCTCCACTGAAACGTATTTTAATTAAGTTCATTTGGGCTCCAATTTGTGATACCAGTAAAATGTGCCTGTGAGAGGACACTTCTAATTGTTTCTCAGACCCACACAATCCTCCTTTCAAGGCTTCCTCTGTCAGATCACCCTGTGGAAATTCAGCTCTGCAGGGACCATCTGTTTTGATCCTACAAACCTGAGTGTGCTGGCATGAACATTGATGTAGTGGTTTCTGGAAATGTGAGCTGACACTCAGTAGGTCAGTCCTGACAGTCTTGTGCTTTATGAGGAGCCCAAAGGACACTGTGAGCAGTGGTCATGGCCGCTCTCCCGGTTTCATAAAAGCACTGACCTGCTAAGACTTCAGTGCTAAATCCTTTCCCAAAGATACAAGGAAATAACAAGGAAGTATTCAAGGCTTGCTTTAATAATAGAAACACCGCTGATAGTCATGATCATGGTAATTATAAATAAGTGTGCATCCATCCATTTTCTTAACCTCAGGGTCATTGGGAAGGTGGAGCCCACCCCTGCTGTCATAGGGCAAGAGGGTACACCATGCACAGGCTGGAGATAATTTATTGTTTTGCTCATATCGAACTTTTATTATCTCATAAGTGTGTGTGTGTGTGTAAGTGAGTTTTTCAATTTAAAAGACGTGTTTATACAAATATGTGTTGCATGTTGTTTTTAGCTAAGGGAACTGATGGGGGCTTTGTTAAAATTTTTAACCTATTTTCAATTTTAATATGAATTCTAGCTGTTATAATGGCAGATGCTGGGAGGTTTGCTTGAGTTAAAAGAAAAACAGTTTTGTGGTGATCACAGTGGTGATTGTGACTAAATATGAAGTGTTGTTGTTGTTGCTTTTCTTAGTTAGTCCTCACAAGCTTGAGTAAATGTTGCACTACATCTTTCCTGGTAAGCCATTCTTGGAATCACGCAATGACTTGTTTCCATTTAAATCTCTCGTGGCCTCCACAGAGGAGCTCTAATCTGGCTCAGGAGATTCTGGTCTCACCCTGTTGTATATGTTGTTGTTGTTGTGTCTGGTGAAAACAAAGATAGTAATATAAATGAGTAAATAAAAAGAGCGAGAGAAAAAAAGCCAAGTTATTAAATTATGTTATGGGCAAGTTAAAAACTTACTACCACTAATGTGACATCTGTTATTGCACCACAATGCTGTTACAATACCACTGTGTTTGTGCAATATATTTACAGCTGTTAAATCCATACATCAGCCTATGCAGATCTACAAATTACTAAGAGTTTAATCTTTCATAAACACACTTTTGGACTACTTGACTGCCCCATTAAGTCTAGTTCTGAATCCTTCTTTTATAATCAATGCCTGAAGTGGGAGTGCAGGCCAGCTTACACTGATTTACCATCTTCATATACACAATTACAAAACGGGTCCCCTGCTCTGGAGCTGTTTGTAAATCTGTCTCTCAGGCACACCACTCATGCCGCCACTGTGTGAAATCGTATGCAATTCCGTTAGCAGCTAAAAAAAGCAACTGGATATGAAAAGGAAGTGTACTTTCATCCATTAGTTGTAGCTCTTAAACTGTAATCAGTCTCCATATTTCACACATAACAAGTGTGTGTTAATGACTTCAAAATAGCGCAAAGCCACACCATGCCAGACTTTATACTTTAATAAACTCATGATACAGCTTACTTATATTACTTTATAAGTAAAGAATTTATTACACACATTAGTATATACACATTGCAAAACTGATATTTCTACTTAATTTGCCCGCACAAAAGAATTTCCTAATTCGTATTAACCTGGATGCATCTTTCAGAGGATTCCTGTTTGTTTTAAAAGCTTGGTCATGAAACTCCTACCCCATATACACTTACAACTGGTTTCATATATATACATTGCCCTTGTATATGTATATATATATATATAGGGAGGCATGGAAAGGGCAATGTGTGGTTTTGCACGTAAACATTCACGCACCGCTTACTCACAATCGCGTCTAAACAAGAAAAACACACATGCGCACACGCAGTTGAGCGTGTGGCAAGCGGCAGCAGCTGCTGTGTATATAATTAGAGTGTTTTGAAAGCTGAGAGTCGGACAGCAAGACTTTCACCTGCAGACTTAACGGTTACCGTGACAACCAATTATCAGCATGGCAATAGGACGTTAATGTGCTTATTTAGCGTCTCTGCTTGTGACACTGGTGCGCTGAGGCGAAGCAGTGAAGATGGAAAGTGTGGGGATACTTATGACTGAACAGCCACTTCACCATAACCGAGATTTCCTTCCTTTCATAAACTCGCTTTCCATCTCACCTTCTCTCTCGTCTGTGTTTTAGCAGACACGCCCACATGTGATTATCAACGCGAATAAAAATTCAAATTTCTTCCCCAAACGTTTAAAATGCGTTTAAAGGCAGTTAATGTGTAGAAGTCACACAAAAGAACTACGAGCACCTGCACAAACTACTAACAGGGTATTGAGAATGGCGTGTCAGAGGTTTATCAGGTGAAAAATAAAGAAAGGTGAAGTTGGCCTTCTTCTTCATAAAGCCGTTTGACGAAACAGCATCCAGAAGATTGTAATGGCACTCCATCTAGTGGACTCTGCGGGGGAATGATGATTGTAGGGCCAATCTAGTGCCCTTTTTTTTCTTTTTCCATTACAAGTGAATGAAAAACAAGTTTCATATGACATATACAAAAATAAGAAACAACAATATCTATAACTACTTTATGTTTTCCACAGTTGGCTTAAAAACACAAATTGTATTTTTGTTCCCATGCTCACTACAGTTAAAACACTGATCCATAATGTTTTAAAACTGCGTAACTAATTTAACTAATACCTTTTAAAAGAATGACAAGTCAGCAAAAACATTTCATTTTAATTAATAATGTAATGTATTTGTCAGCAGCAAAAGCATTATTTGCAAAACACTGAACAGACATTGTAAATAGCTAGAAATATTTAATTATATTATAACATATTCTTTTGAAGAGCAATTGCAAGTAGCAATAATTACACTGGTGGCTACAGTCACATACAGCCATTCACCTGCTCACTCAGTCAGCTGGACATTGTGTCATTGTCTCAGATGTACCCCACCTCCCACCCTGCACATTTCTCCTGATTGCCCGAAAACTTTGAATAACGTAGTGAAATCTGACAGTCTTTATAGCACGAAATAAAGATTACGATGATCTAGTTTGCAGGATACACTGCAAACTGTGTAAAATCAGCTTGATCTTTTGATTTTGAAGTTGTATATCTAACAGAGAAAAGTGAACTACTGTACATCTAATAAGAAAAGTAGTTTAACTGCATTTTTCAGTAGTTCACCCAACTATGTTCATTTACTTCCTCTACCCGCTTTTGAATAGTTAACTGCTAAAACAATTTCATGTTATCTTTGCTCCTATACAGTCACTAAGCACTAGTATATGGGCCAGAGGTCAAAGGAGAAATAGACTAGCAGGGCAGAGCTTAGCCAGGGTTCACATTTTGATATTTTGACTTCACAGTGACGTGAAGCTGGGTAAGACCCATCTGCTGCCTTCTACTCTTCACTCACCACTAAATGGATTAAATCTCCTGTGCACACAGTGCTCATCTGGCTCTGTGTGTATGGTTAAAGCAGTGGTGGTAATATCTCCTAAAGAAGGCAGTCACGATACAGTCTGTTCTGCTTCCGTTCAACCAGCTGTTACTGTCTGGGAAGTATCCCAGTTACAATTCTGTGGTTCTCCCATTGCATGTTTGAGTTTTATCAACTTTGCGAATATGATGCACTTCGTCATGGTTTGTAAAGTCAAGATGAAAGGATTTGTCTTTTACCAGCAACGATTTTCTAAATCCAGAAACCTCTGACTTTTTGCCATCATGAGAAAATTCAGTGTACATTGTGTACCTCACATTTTTAGTTCATTATAATACAATGAAGGTTTTTTCCTTGAAAGAAAAGAAGTAGTATATAAAAAAATATTATTTGTTATCTGGACCTAGATATATATAGTAGAATGAAAGTCAAGATTGATATGTACCAGTAATGTACAGTACTGTTAAAACCAGCTGTAAGCCAAGATATGATACTGCATTTTCTCAAGGAACTCCTCAGATTGTTAGTAAATACACTGCAGCACCAATATCTGACATCTGATGCATAGCATCAAAAGAGTTTTTAATGATACATCTAGTTTTTCTTAATCATTAGGTAGCCAGAAATCCCTCAAAGCAGCCAAACAGAAAAAAAGGATAGCATATGTAACATGCATTTTAATACATATTTAATGCGTTGATTTTTAATCTGTATCTTCAGGAACACACAGTTCACAGTACATGCAGCATTGATATGTAAATATTTTCTTTTAAGAATAATGACATTTGCCGAAACAGACCTGAGAAAATGACATTGCTTCACTTGGAGACTGATTTTTAAGCAGAGACTTTAAATTTGCTGCTGTTTTTGTAAAACCATAAGTTTTTGTAAAACCATGTAAAACTGGAGGCACATATTCATGGAATTTAGAGTTTCACATTTGTCTTCTCAGTTTTTCTCGAAGGATCACATCTGATTTTATCCTTATGTTTGGTTTACACTTTTGCCCAACAAGCAAAAGATCCCTGGTTCAATCCCAGGAAGAGGCACTAATCCCCAATTAGGTAGCTCCCAAATCCAACATGTGGAGCTATCTCCTCCGGTGATCCCTTGTGAATATGGGAGGAGTTGAAAGTATCTCTCTTAAAGTGCTTTAAAGCCCCACTGAGATCAAGTTAAAAGGTACTGTTCTCAGATGAACTCCTGCAGCGACTTTAGGCTATCAAAATATTTCAAGCTTAGCATGGATACATTTGGTAAAAGATGTTTGTTGGATGTTTTTGTTGAGAGGACTGAAATTATAGGCCACTGGAGATCATTGTAGCTGCAGGTCTTTACAAGTTCTACATGACATGCTGAGTTCAGAGCAGCTATCGGCATTAAATCATAATACCCTGCATTAACAGAAGGGTCAAGCTTAGCGACGGAGAGCAGACTGCTTTGCTGTGAGAAACAGATGGTTCACTGAGATTAAACAGCTGACCTGCTCAGCTCATGTCTGAAGGTGCTGTGATTCCAGTGATGCCTCACAGCATTTTTTTTTTATTATTATTATTAATTTATTTCAGTCTATCAAGCTTCCTATGGGTCAGATTTAGAAGTTTTTTTTATTACATTTCACTTGTAATTGTACAAAAAGTAAAGCACATATTCAAAGTAAGTAAGTTTTTAAAAAAGGAGTACTAAAATCCCAGAAAGAAAAAATAAACATAACTCGACTAAAATTGAAAATCATATGATCAGCTCTAACTTGCTTGTATGTAATATTTCTGATTGCGATGCAATGACAGTTAAAGATAAAGTTTTGTTTTGCAGGGCAACTGTTGGGGATAATTCCCTGTACAAATCCTGTGCTGGTTCTGTGGAAGCACAGCAGCCTGAGGTCAGATTAAAAAAGGAAGGTCCACTTGGTCACGTGTGAACCAGGTTGCGGTCAGGGCTTAAAAAACAGATCAGAGTCTGAGGATATAAAAACCAGCTCAAACACACAGTGTGTCACAAAGAGCTCCAATTCTCATGTGGCATCTGACTACAGAAACATCCAGATATACCAACGAGGAAAAAGAACAAAAATTATAGAATTTAAAGAACGATCCTCTGCAACAGCAGCCATGGTTCTGGAGGAGAATGACTGTGACTCTGTCTTCAACCCCCAAATCACTGTGAGTATCATAGAGAAATTTGGATAACCTCAACATCCTGAGACCTTGTTTGCTTTTCTGCACATTATACCTCATTCTGCTCAACATAGATCTGTTGCATCCCATGCATGCCAAAACAAGAGCATCAGGTTTTAGGAGGTTACGGGTAAATCTGCTGCGATTGCAGTACAAATTGAAGGACTTTTATATTGATATCACATGCTTTTAGGCTATACTAATAAAGGACTTTGAGGAGATCCTGGCTATATTTAGCATGTTTTAATTTGTGGGTACTCATATAGAATACTAGTTCCAGATTTGGACTCTTCTTTGACGCATCTTTGTTTCAGGGGGAGCATGTAGAGACTCAGTATGGGAATGTCCATTGTATCATGACCGGGACACTAAAGGCAAATCACCCTGCCGTCCTGACCTTTCATGATGTTGGACTGAACCGTAAGTAGCAGCTCTCAGCCCCAGCAGTACAGTTTTTGTCATCTCTATATCCTCTAAATAAATATAATAGATCTAAATACAAAAGGACAGAAATAAATGAAGGTGGAAATCCCTGAAGTTGTTTAAATACAATTATGTCCAAATATGTTTTCATTTCTAATATATTTTTGTATCTGGCTTTATCATGCAAGGGCCAGTTTCACACTTTCTAAAGTGTCTAAAAATTGTTTACTTGTCCTCCTAGGTTTTGTTTTATTTAAAATGTTTACTGCTTAACAGTGCCATTTTTGTGTTTTCTTGCCACAGACAAGTCCTGTTTTGAGACTCTGCTCAACCATCAGGACATGCATGAAATCATCAGACATTTCCCTGTTTGTCACGTTGAAGCACCAGGACAGCACGAGGCAGCCAAAACTCTGCCTGCTGGGTTAGTAGATGATCTTTGTTACCCATTTCTCACACCACATGTTTATTTTAACAATTAATGATGGGATTGTAAAATTATTTGATATGACTTCTATGAGTTGTATGGTCATAGATCCAGTGAATGCTGATGTAAAATCTGACTTTTGACCCCTCAGTTACACCTACCCTACCATGGACCGACTGTCTGAAGCACTGCCTTCTGTCCTCAAACACTTTGGGTAAGACAGACCTGACACTCCTTAGAGTAGATTCGCCTTTCATTTAAATCTGGACCAATTAATCTTTGGCTGTGTGTTTTGCAGGTTGCGTAGTGTAATTGGTTTGGGAGTGGGAGCGGGAGCTTACATCCTGGCTAGATTTGCTGTGAGTATGAATCTTTTAAAAATAAATAAAGCAGGTTTTATGCATAGTTTGGCATTTTTGTTGGCTAGAAAATAGATCTTCTGAGCTTCTCTCTGTTTAGATGAAAATAATGATGTTACCAGAGGTACTGAGCAGATCTTTGCTTTCCGTGTCACGTTACAAAGATACAGTTAGACATGTCTTGAATCGGAGATGTTGGGAGTAGTTTAAATTCTTTTGTGGCTGATGTAGATTAACAGATTCAGATCTTTTCATCTGTGCATGCAGCTGAATCACCCTGATTTGGTGGATGGATTGGTTCTGATCAATATCAACCCCAATGCTGAAGGCTTAATGGATACTTTTGCAACCAAGGTAGACAATATGTAGTCAGATACAACCTAAATTTGATTCATTTTTACACCAGGGCTGCAATGAAACATTTTTTCATTGTTCCCATTCTCAGTCGTTCTTAAACAGCCCTAATGTCCATTTATGTCTAAAGTGCATTAAAGGTTACTAAATAAAGGTAGCTTCACCTGGTGAAACTGTGTTACAGATCACTGGATGGACCCAGACTCTACCAGACACTGTCATCGCACACTTGTTTGGAAAAGTAAGTCAAGCCTTTTCGACAGTGTCTAATTTTAATTAGCATTAGAAGAAAAACTGAAATGATCATCTTAAGATGAAGTAATATATATTATATATTAAATATTTTTATTTAAATTAAAAAATGAAGATGACTTGGGATATATACACAGCAACTGCTAAATACAGAACATCTGTCTCCGACTTATAGGAAGAGATCCTGACCAATCATGACCTCATCGCCACATACCGCCACCACATCACAACAACAATGAACCAGTCCAATGTCAATCAGTTCTTCCGCTCCTACAACCACCGCAATGCTCTTGAGGTGGAAAGACCTGTTCCTGGAGGAAACATCAACGTCAGGACTCTCAAGTTTGTAAAACCATTCGTCTTCATACAGAATCTTTTACTTATTTAATGACCCCTCTATAAAATCAGCTCTTTTAATTCTCTCATTTGCCCATCACAGGCTTGCATCTTTGCAACAGGCCAAGTCAATCCCGACCATGTGTTTAATCTCTCTGACTGTTTCATCTCCCTGTTGGTGTGTAGGTGCTCCACTCTGCTCATTGTAGGAGATAATTCTCCAGCTGTGGATGCTGTGGTGGACTGCAACTCTAAACTCAACCCTACCAAAACCACACTGCTTAAGGTAACTGGATGGCTGGCTGACTCAAAAATAAACATTTGATGTATTTTATTTAAAACTATGGCGCTGATAAGTTCATAACCTTAGAGTGAATCTTGCATATTTCTTTTTCATTCATCCTCCTCTAGATGGCGGACTGTGGAGGACTTCCTCAAGTGGATCAGGTGTGAAAACATATTTTACTGGCTGCTTTGAGAATAATGTAAATTCTCTGCTAATAGTTATGATTTTTCTCTCCACAGCCAGCCAAAGTGATTGAAGCCTTCAAATATTTCATCCAGGGCATGGGATATTGTAAGTGATAACGAACCGCCAGCCATTAATGATGACAGCATTTAATTCAATTTTTCAATTACCTGTTCGTGATGGTCGTTATTTCATTAAGTCATTATTACAGTAGCTGGATTTGATATGGGTCAAGGCAATGTTCTGAAATAATGATAAGCAAAAAATTCATATAACTTACCTGAAACCTCATTTTATTAACAAGAAGCACCTCTGAATGTGTGTGTGTGTGTGTGTGTGTGAAGGGATGAGACTACTGCTCACTGAAAGGCTCATACAGTATAATAAAAGGACTCTGCTCTTCTTCCTCTACAGTGTCCAGTGCCAGCATGACCAGACTTCGCTCACGGACAACGTCCAGTTCAAGTCTTATGTCCTTGGATGGCCCACGAAGCCGC
The DNA here is from genome assembly GCA_015106755.1 of Etia nguti. Taxonomy (NCBI): domain Eukaryota; kingdom Metazoa; phylum Chordata; class Actinopteri; order Cichliformes; family Cichlidae; genus Etia; species Etia nguti. The sequence goes on along the minus strand of VUQG01008249.1, from coordinate 31,793 downwards.
GCACATACCAACGAGCTGCAACGTAGCCAAATAAGTTCACACAGCAATGAGGAGAAGCGTGTACGCTCGCACACCGATGTTTCCATGGATAGTATTTCCAGTGTGAACCAGAGTGTCTCAAAGGCCACTGAAGTGGCATGCTAGAGCACAGGCTCTTCTAAGCCCCATGCACTTAATACAAATTGTACCTCATTATAACTACCCAGGTGTATCTCACAGTCTTCTTAACTTTCCCATCTCTGTCCATCATCTTCCAATTATGCCCTTTCATCTGCACTATCTCTGCCTGAAAGGCCACAGGATATACTTCCATGTGACTTTCTCCATCCCCCCCATTCTCTCTCAAATTTCCACTCTGTATGTTCTTATACCTTCACTACTGTTCCTAGTCACTCATACTTTATTTTTATTTCCTAAGCCTCTTTCTCTGTATACTACACTGGACTATTATTACATGTCTCTGTCTCTTTGTCCTTTAATTTCTCTTTCTTTACCTTTACCCATTTCGCCCTGTCTCTGTTCATGTCTCTGTTCATGTCTCTGTTCATGAGTGTTCCCTCTGACACTGACCTTTTACCACAAATTCTGGTGCAGTCGTCCTTGATTTGAATAAGAGTTCCTCATTTACTGATATTTATTATCGAATACCGTACATGACAAGATCAAACAATCTGAAATGTATTCACTAAAACTTGAAGTGTATTCACTATAGAGATAATAAAGATGTAGAAATATGGATTAGCTGGTGCAACAGTTGCATGTTTATCACCAGGAATGTATGTATATTATATGCAGCTATGACAGCAGCTTATTATTAACTATGGGAAAATGCATGAATATTCACTGTAGTTCATGAAATGCTAATGCTTTAGTAAGAGGTTTTACATTAAGTTCAAATATTAAAGCACTTTATATTTGATTAGCACTTTATATTTATAATATTAAAGCACAATTTAAACATTTTTTGTGGTGTCAGTGAACAATTTTTTCTTTAAGCACACACAATAAAATATTAGATTGAAATCCCTAAATACAAAAACAGCCATGCATACAGCCAGATACCAATGATGAATACAATTTCTGATCAAATATTGCACTCTGTTGACCATTTATGTAAAGAATCACTGTTCACAGCATCACTTGCATTTCAGGGTAACTTTTACTTTAATCTTGTTTACTGCTCTTTGGTAGGACTACTACTAAAGAAATGCAGCTTGAAATCTGATCAATCATGCTGGTTGAATGTGCACATCACAAGTTTGTGCATGCAAAAAGCTGAGAGTGTGGAGACAGAAAGAAGTTAGCCTAGTGACCTTTGTGATAACACAACTGAATCACAAACAGCCTGTCTGAGCTCAAGTTACACGGCGGGTTTTGACAAGTACTTTGACGAGGTTTATTTTGTAGTTTTTAAATCCCTCACCAAGAATCTGCTAATACTGTTTATGTGGAATTCTTAGTACCTAAACTGCTCTATTTAAGTACAAAATACACTAGGGGGGGATTTTTAAATTGCATGTGTTACAAAACAAGAATGCCTTTAATGCCAAATGTGTCTTTTCTGTGATTCAGCTTGTTGCCTAAATAACAAGATATTTATAAGCTTTTAATAAACCCTAAAAACTCATGATAATCATTTTCAAATTTATATAGTACTTCTTCAAATGTACCACTAGATGGAAGCCTGTACCTCCTCTTTTACTCTGATATCATCTGCAGTCAGGTAGCACTCAGGTTTATGCAGCCACACGCAATCCTAACAGACTGTATTGTCTAAAAGAGCTGCATTGAAATCAGTCACATAGAGTCCAGCTCGTTCATCACATACTCGGGTTTTAACATTGCTCTTCGACATCAGTGTTATGGCTGTTTTTTGTTTTTAAAAAATATATCACTCTTTATCCTCTCCCACAGGGCCAGGTTAAATTAGATTGTATGAAAACTGTACCCAAATTCTTTGACATTACACACTTATATACCATTCATTCATTTATTTACATTTTGGAGAATATTTTAAACTATTTAGCTATTTTTTTATTGTTTGCACAAGAAATCATATGCCAAGCAAAAATAGCAGAGCAAAAGTGAATAAAAGAGGAAGCTGGAAAGATTGGGACACAGTTTTAAATGTGAATCTTTTTAAATCTGGTAACAAATTGTAATAATATGTATTTCTATTCAAACAACTGCCAGTCATTATTTTGCAAGCCAAATACAATATAAATGCATTTATTTGGCCACTGCAGCAGGGTTTTTCTGAAACCAGTAAATTAAACTGTGATTTGACTTTCTACCAGTCAATAACACAGCAGAAATGTATGTGTTATACAAAGCCTTAACCTTCTTACACTTCTTTTTAGTTTAAACACAATGTTTGTCCCAGTAGATGCCAAGGTGTGTGACGTGCACACGTGTGCTTGGATAAAAATAATCTCTTTATTCAGAATGTGTCTGCATGAATGTGTGTTTGCATGGGCATAAGCTGGCTGCATGCATGAATGTAGTAGATGTGTAGGTGGGACTGTATGTGTGGGGGGGGAGCTGTGTGAGTAGATGGATTGTTTTGGGCTTTTGCTGCGAGACAGTGGCGATACACAGAAGAAAACACAAAGCAGTCAGCATCAAAGTCAATAATTGTGTGTGTGTGTGTGTGGGGGGGGAGTATCTTTATTTCAAGACCTCTTTTGTTTGCCTTACATCATAAAATGATGATGAATAATGTATGACATAAATCTCTTAAGATTTCATTTAAACAAGAGCACAGCTGTAGGTTCACTGTGTCTTTTATTTTACTGTTCCTCTGTGTAGTGTGTTCCACTATGAAAACACAAAATACTTTCATCAGCACTGACATACATTTGTGAAATGCAGGGACGCATTCAATAAACCCACTGTACATCTTTTTATTCAGCGAACAAGCAAAGACGCATGGTTACAGACAAACAGCGTTGCAGTTTGATAGTGGCAATGACAGCTTTACTTCATCCTGCTCAGACAGTCCCTCCCGACACACATACAAAGACACACGGACATCTTAAATCTTAAAATCAAATAAAGGTGTACTGTGTGCCAGATTTGGTGAGGATTCAGCGTTTGATTTCTAATGTTTATGTCTAAAATAGAGCCTGTAAGCAACCATATATACAGTAATTTCATGAAGTGCTATTGTTTGTATGTCCTATTAACCAGAACCAACTGGAAGAAAGAATCAAAACCTCAGAACATGATGTATTTTCTCCTTAATATAGCAAAAATATGGGCTCAAAATAGATTTCCCTCTACGGCACTACAGAACGTCCCTTTTTTAACTGGTCATAAATACATAAAACAATAAAATATCACCATACTATGTTAAATGTGTGGATTTTTAAGACCCCAAGATTAGTGTACAATATAAGGCGATTTTACTCTCCTGTGCCATTTTTTCTTCATGTGACAAAAGAAATAGGGGGATAGTGTAGTACTCCAAAATCTGGATCCAATAGGCAGAAAAATTTGGGGTCCCTTGGTGCAGGAGTGGACACGTAGGGCCCCTCTCCTCCTGTCAATGAGCCCTGCCAGCTGCAGCCATGTTGTAAAGGATCAGGCTCCTCCAGCAGCAGCAGAGGCAGCAGCAGTGCTAACAGCTAGCGTCAGTGGACACCGACTACCGGGCACGGCGCTGTTGTGGACAAAAACAGACGGGGGAGAGGGACCTGGAGCGCAGAGACATCCATCGAGCCGGTTCCTATTATCAGTGGATGTGTTAATAAAATTTAGACGCGCTGGCTGGATAAGGTGTCCGGTTACGGAAAGTAGGTGCGGTCGGGCTCCAGGGCTGAAGCGGGTGAGTATTGATCCCTCTTGGGGGCGAACTGAGTGGGAATAGCCCTGGGTTAGCTTAGCTAGCTTAGCATTAAAGGGGGTAACACACATACACACTCACACACACAGACAATGGGGGTTAACGACAATGCACTTAGGTGTGGGTGTGTTTTTAGGCGCTGGCGTGAGGGTTTAGGGTGAATTAGCTGATGTGAATTATTGGTCGTTTTATACACGGCGGAGTAATTTGTATTCCTAACAGACAGATAGTGGTGCAGTGGCCGAAACCACCCCTCTGTGTTTCTCCGGTGGGTGCAAAGGTCCAAACCAGGGAGGATTTCTGTCATGCGGAGCAACAACGCCTTTGCAAAACAGCTGTGTTTTGTTGAGCAACGAGTGGCTCACACTGAGACTTATTTTTTGCAGGCAATGGTTTGGAGACAAAAGGGGGACACAGCCCTTACTTAAACCTGAATGTCTCAAGTGTTTTGGGGGCTGTTTGCTGCCTTGTCAACCTCAATACTGCACACTGATCACTGAACTAGGCCGATTGAAATGGATTAATATTTGAGCAGATCCTGTGTGTGTGTGTGTGTGTGTGTGTGTGTGTGTGTGTGTTTAGGGCCACAAATCATTTGTGAGCGTGCTTGATGGGATTAAACAAAAATTTATGTATAATGGTAAAACTGACAGAATTAAACCTGGTTCACAGCTTAGTGCCCGACAGCTCTGTGGTTGAGGGTTTGTCAGTTATTTGCTTTTGATTTCAGGGTTTTGTGAATCCAAGCTGCCCTGACTTGTCTCCTACAGATGTCTGTTTTCCTGACGCTTTGCCGTCTTGTTTCCTGCCTTTATGTGACTGTTACCCCAGATCACATCCCTGCAAACATCCTCTAGCAGCAAAAACCACTGGGTCAGAAAACCAAAGTGTGTTCGCAGATATTATGATGTTATGATGGACAAAATAACCATGCTTGACATGGAATGTACTTCTGTCCTAAAAAATGGATATGACCAGATTTTTTTTTTTTCTGAGTGAATTATGAAGAAATGTCACTTTCTGGTGTTTTCATAAAACCACTTCCCTTCCAGCGGATGCCTTTTTGTGCAGATACTATTAAAGCACTCATTAATGTTTGCTCGAGTGCACATCCGACCAGTGCAGCAGTTGATGTTTTTTTTCACTTCTCTATTTTTGACTGCATATCAAACACATTTTTCATTATTCTGAAAATGTGTTATTTAAAAACAAATGTGAAAATTGTGCACACGTGATGATCATGCATGAGTGTTTATTTGTAGAAGTGATGCTTGAAAGGGACGGCTTTGTTTCCGTGTCTGCTGCCTGGTCTCTTCACCTTTTCTCTTGTTACTTCCACTGAGATGAAGAGGCATGGATGGGGAAACAACAATTCGGATATTGGATTGATTTTTTTTTTTTTTTTCCCCCTTGTCCTTTCTTCAGTGATGGTGGGGTCTCACAATTTCGGCAGGCAGAATGGTGGGAGATGATGGGAGAGTTAGTTGGGGAAAGAATGAGAATGAAGCATTTAGAAGTAGGAGGCAACAGTTTGGAAATGAAACTCAGCCCCCCAGGTGTGTCAGTCCTAAACATTCAGTGGGCGGGTGTTTTCACTCTCCTATAAGTGACAGCATACAGTACAACTAGGAAGTGCAGAGAGAAGGGAGAGGAACGCACGGACATTCATGATTTAGCGGTGGACCGGGCCTCTGCGTACTGACTGCCAACATGCAGTTCTGGGATTTCCTGGGTTGCACCAATGGAGGTACATACGTGTGCAGTTATACTGATGGCTTTGTGAATCTTCTCTGCTGTGGTTGGACCAGTGTGTGCTCTGTGCGAGGCAGGTAGAGAGGGTCTGGCAGGCAGAAAGCTGGAAAGGAATTTGTTCTGTGCACCGCTGTGCAAGCAGTTGCATGTGAAAAACCTCACAGACAGGTAAAGAGTGGAACACAAACAAACAAGATTAGGGGGCTGATAAGATGTCGGCCAATTGTGTTTTATTTGTTAAACCTGGTTGGTTCCTTCTCATTTTTTTTAGATTAAGTGGCACAGATCTGCTTGTTTGTAGCTTTTAGTCTAAATTAAAAAATCTTTTTCTTATTTTGCTGACTCGACATAACTTATGAATCATAGCGTGACTGTGTGTTGTCCTGTCTGCACTGAGCGTATTAAAATTTTTCTTGGGAACAACTCTGAAATCCCACCAGCTTGACGTTGGGTTATAACAAACACTGCTGCGATTATAGTTCCTAAACATTGCTCTCATAGTTGAGAGGAACTGGCACCTATGTCAATGAAAGCAAAAAGATAAACAGGGGTAGGTTTAACTCTTAGCGAGATGATTACATGTAACCCTGAATTTTTTTTTTTTCTTTTTTAAATCCTAACCAGCTTTTCCTAAGTTAAAACTCTGTATCTAACTCTTTGTTCGTACAGACAGCTTTTTAAGGTGGTTAAAAAAGCATATTGGAGTCCAAGCTTGTAGTCGTCTTTGTTCAGCCACATTTGGTTATACTTGCACCGCAAAGAGTTAAACATCAGATTTCTTGTTTTGTACAACAACTGCCCACAGCTCTCAAATGTCCCTTTTTTCTTGTTCAGAGGACTGTGAGTAGCTGAACAGTTTTTTATATTGCCTTTATAGCTGAAAATCAGATTGTCCCTACGCCTATAGAAAAAAGGAAATTCAGTGTGTTTGTGTCTGCAATATTAACTTACATATAAAACACAAACACACCCGTAGAATCTATAAAGGATTTAAAACTCCAGCTTATGATCTCAGTTAAGTTGTGTTGTCTCATGTCTTGCCTTAAATGTGGTTACTTTATTGTGCTGCGTTGAATTCCAGGACACTTTGAGCTCCAACACCCATCCTGTGCCCCAGGCCATGTTTTCTGCTATTGCGCCAATAACTATAGCTAAGATACCTGATGGCTTGTGTCATATTTTTCACACTTACAACACACATAAACGCTTACAATCACAAATAAAAAGTAGCCATTGCTTGAAACGGTTCCTTAGCTGAAGCAGCTATCCATAAACTTTCCAGGTTTGTAAAGTGACAGATTAAACGTGAGGTCATAGGATATAAAATATGCTTAATTGTAGCCATATAGACATTTAGTTTCTGCTTCAAATCTTGGAGAACAGTGTAACAGTTGGTTTGTTGAAGTTGTTGCTATATTTTCAGGTAATACAGGAGGAGGCTGTCTTGAAAGATCAATGACTGCATGACTGGAAGCGAGCGCTCATGTGTCACCGTCAGGCTGCCCTTATTTGCATCCACAGCTCACTGTTTTGCTTAAGTTATTCCATGTGGGTCAGCACTGACTGCCTGTGAGACGTTCAAATCAATTTCAGGGCCTCATTCTAATATAATTTTGCTGTTTAGCTTTCATAGTTTTAAATGCCTCTTCTAAGGAAATGTATGCACAGTGCATCTGACTCTCGCCTGTATCTGACAGCACTTTTCTTTAGGTAATTAACAGGTAATTAATTAGATAATTATTTTTCAATTACAGTTTTGCCTTCCTAACATTATACAAACAAGAATAATGATAATGAAAATAAAATGACTGTTTCTTCTGCGTTCTGTTTTGCAGTTGTACATTTGTTTTGTTATAAAAACAACACATTCCTTTCCTGTACAGCTGTGGCTTTTACCCCCATCTGAAACCCAGACTCACTGTGGCAGGTTTAGGTCAGTCCACATGAATATTTTTCAAGCTGATTTATTTTTCAAATTCAAGAAAGTCCACTGTGACGATATTTTCACAAAAAAAGTTTAACTGTTACATTATTCCAAAATAAATTACCTATCGTATCATCATTATTGACAAAATGATTGTGATTATGACTTTTCTTTCTTTTTTTACCCAAAGTTGCGTAGTTCTCAGTTTGCTGAACACGTATGGCCTGTTTGAAAGGGTTGCCAGCAGAAAGCCTCTTCTCGCTAAAAAGAACATGGGAGCACAGCTTCGGTTTGCAAAGTTGCATCTGAGCAAACTACAAGACTTCTGTAGAAGTTTGGCCATAATGCACAGCACCATGTTTGGCGAAACCAAAACACACCATTTTAGAGCAAACACTTCATAGCAACTGTCAACAAGGTGGTGGAGGCGTGGTGATTTGGCCTTGTTTGGCAGCCACAGCACCTGGACATCTTGCAGTCATTGAGTTGAGCATGAGCTCCTCTGTATATCAAAGTATTCTGAAGTCAAATGTGAGGTTGCCTGACTGACACCTAAAGCTTGCCTGAAACTGGGTCATGCAAAAGGACAATGATCCCTAACAAAACACCAAATCTATAACAATGGCTGAAAAAGAAGAGAATTAAGGTGTTGAAAGCTTAGACCTCTGCCCAGCCGAAATGCTGTGGCAGGTTCATCACAGAGCTGTGAATAAACAAATGCCAATCAACCTCAAATGAACTGAAGTAACATGGTAAAGAAGAGGGGGCCAACATAACAACCTAAGAGAATTCTACAAACTACTGAATCATGTGAAAACTTTCACATGACTCTATTCCATCAGGATGTCTTGAAAACATTTGCAGTATTAGACTAAAATGGCAAAGACTAAATGGGAAGTCAAATTAAACATTTTAGAAAGAAATACATGACAGTCAGTTAATATCCATATCTGTGTTCAGTCCAGAATCAGTCCAGACTGTTATGTTATAATATGTTAAAAGTCAGGTCCTTTACCTCACACTCCCTTGTATAAAAAAGGTGTGAGGTGAGTAGCTAATATATATTTATAGAACAGATAAAAAAGGTACACCATTCACATTACAGATTGTTTTTTCTGTCTGACTAATGTTTCCACTTATAAGCTTGTGTGAGAAAATGAAATGAACCTCCAGTGTTTTGAAACAAGGATAGATATATTTATCTGTGACCGGTCACCTTGGCTCTGAAGGTTCTTGGCTCATACGTCTGTTTAATGTCAGACAGCATTTTTTAATAGAGTAAATGGATTGAGAGGTATTTTATGTAATACATATAGGAAATCAAAAGTTTTGGGTAACTAATGGCAAAATCCCTTTTTCTCAGTTCCTGAAAGTGTTCTAAGATGAGAAGGTTCTGCTAGACCCCGGTGCTGCTGTGGTTTGGTTTAATGTGTTTATAAATGTCTGAATGTTAACTTTGGTGCAGTGCACTACACACTGAGGTAGAGCCATAAAATGGCTTATAAATGAAAGAAACTATAAATCTATTAAATCGGAGGAAAACATGAGAGAAAAGGATGGAATAAAATGGGTATCTGAGAGTGCATGCTGCATACGTGCCTTGTAAAATTACAGATTTGATATGAAGTCAAAAACATTTACTCTTTAAATAAAGGAGATAATGTGTTCTGAAATTTTATCATTGCATTGTTCAGCCAGAGAGAAGACGTGATCCAACTTCATAAGACTGGTTTCAAATAATAAACCAATCTCATCAGTCACTTTATTAGGTACACCTGTTCAACTTCTTGTTAATACAAATATCTAATTAGCCAATCAGATGGAAGTAACTTGGCGCATTCAAATTGAGCCTCAGAATGAGGAAGAAAGGTGATTTTAAGTGACTTTGAACATGGCATGGTTTCCACACAACACATCAAACTTAGAGACAGATTAGCTTCAGCAGCAGATGACCACACCAGCTGCTATGAATTGAGGTTACCGTTGCACGGATTCATCAAAATTGGACAACAGATAATTGTAAAAACATTGCCTGATCTGATGAGTCTTGATTTCTGCTGTGATGCATGAATGATCGACCCACAGGCACTGATCCACTGTGTGAGTTGTTTGGAAATATGTTCTTGGCTCATTTTGGGACCCTTGGTAGCTTTGGAGCAAACACCACAACCTACCTGGATATCGCTGCTCACCATGTCCATCTCTTTATGATCACAGTGTGCCCATCATCTGATGGCTACTTCCAGCAGTATAAGACACCATGTCACAATGCTCAGATAATCTCAGACTGGTTTCTTGAACATGACAACGAGTTCTCAAATGTCCCCAAATGACCTATCTGGAGCATCTTTGCAATGTGGTGGAACGGGACATTCCTATCGTGGTGTGCAGCCAACAGATGTGCAGTTACCATGTGATACTGTCGTGCCAATGTGGACCAAAATCTCAGAGGAATGTTTTCAGGACCTTGTTGGATCTATGCAATGAAGAATTAAAGCAATTCTAAAGAAAAAAAATAAAAGGAATCCAACCTACTACTGACAGGATATACCTAATACCTAGTTCTTTAGAAGTCCATCTGAGTTTAAGTTGTAATGTCTTCAGTTTCTTATTTTTTTTATTTATTTATTTATTTATTTTTCTCAAATGTTATAGTGGTAAAAATGTAATTAAATTAATCTGCCCTTCCTGATGAGGATCGGAGACATCTGTTTCTCCTCCCAGGATAGAACCAGCGATATATTGCTGATTAGGTGAATGCATGAACCACTATACTGAAACTACTCTGGCTTCTGTTGTTCTGTGTACTATGTAGTAGCCTATAAAGGCTACTACATAGGTGTTTCGGGCAAAGAAAACTTAAGCTTTGTGACATCAGCACATCTTTTTTTCTGCTTAACATTAAAAATCCTGATGTGAAAAACTGCTCGGGTGTAAATGAGAATGGCTTCCACCTAACTTCCCTTCCTTGTGGTCTCAATACTATAATAAAAATTTTTTATAGCTGCTACGTACAGGGACAGCTACCTCATTAAAGCCTTAGCTGCCACTGTGGTGACTGCTCTGATGCTGCACTCAGTTCTGTTCCCTGCTATTCTGTTGTACTGTGTTCTGACAGGCTGATCAGTGCAAAGGAGCTGCAAAAGGCTGTTGTTGTTTTCATGATGAGAATGGAGTTGTGCAATGCCCTTAGCGTGGTGTCAACTGGTGTAGCCTCTGCGGTTTACAGCCAGAGGCAATAGCTTTTTTACTCTGAGTGGGAAAACAAAAGAATAGGGGCCGAGAGCATGAGGGAGCAAATATGACAGAATAGGAAGGAGAAGCGCTGAAATGTGTTTATGCAACTGAAAATGTCTTCAGCGGTTCTAGTGACAGATGTATCAGCTCTAACAGGCTTTAGTCTGGGGACATTATTTGTGGATTTAAAAAGTTTGATTTGGATTTAAATAATTTCTCATGACAAAGACAAGTCTCTTGAACTACATATGAAGATGTTTTGTGTCTGTGTTGTACAAATGTTGCCATGCATACAGTAAATGTTTAAAATAGGTGCAGCTGTATATATCAAATTTTAAAGAGCAGTGGCGGTTCGGGATATTACGCTTTGATGTATATTTTTAAATGTCAAGAAACATTTCAATACATCCTTAATCCTTTGGCATTCTTTGCTGAATGTACTGCCAGTTGTGGCTTTAAATTGCTGACAATCCTCCATGTTGCATTTATCAGTAGTGAATATGACACTCGGTGTGAGGTAGAGGGGAGAATAATGCCAGGATTGGTGTTGTGCCGCTTTTTGTAACGGCGTGCTACTTGTAGCCAGCGCTTTGGACTCAACTCTGGCAGGAACAAACAGGATTATGTGTTTACAGGAAATTACTGTGTATAAAGTGGTAGAGCGTACTCTGAGCATCAGCGAACCAATGAAAAGTAATAAAAACACACCATAAAATGTAACTTATTGGAATCCACGGTAAGTCATTACACGGTATAACATCCGTCCGTTGTCCGTCCATCCATTCATCTATCCATCCATCCTATTTTCTGCCCTGTAACTGGTGACAAGTGCAAGAGGACACTGAGGTGTTCCCAAGCCAGCCGAGCGTATGTCCTAGAACTGTATGAGAGACCCCTTTTAGTAGGACATGCCGAAAACACCTCATCTGTGATGCCCTATTCAGATGCCCCGATGTGGAGAAGAAGCGGTTCTGCACTGAACCCCTCCCGAATGATCAAATTCCCTACCTTGTCCTAAAGGGAGAGCCCAACGTTATTTTAGCGGAAGCTCATTTTCGCCGCCTGTGTCCCTAATCTCATTCTTTCAGTCTCTACCTAGAGCTTGTGGCCTTAGGTGAGGTCAGGGAACATAGATCGACCGATAAATCAACAGCTTCACTTTCATGCTCAGCTCTGTCTTCACCACGGCAGATTGGTAAAGAATCTGCATTGCTGCCAGTCCACACCGATCCATCTGTCAATCTCCCACTCAACTCTCCTCTCTCTTGTGGAAGAGACCCCAAGAAACTTCTCCACTTGGGAGAGCAGCTCTGTGACCTGGAGAGGGAACTCCACGCCCTTTCTTGCTGAAAACCGTGGCTCGAGACTTGGAGGTGCTAACTCTCCTTCCTGCCATTTCAAACTCGACTGCAAACCACCCCAGTGTAAGCCAGAGGTAGATGTCTGATGAAGCCAATAGATCTACATCATCCACAAAAAGTATTCCTGAGGCCACCAAAGCATAGACCTTCTGCCACTGTATAACAGTACAGTACATGCTATACTGCAGTTTTATTTATGTCAGAGTAAGCGTGTGAATAAGCGCAGGTTACTAAAGATCTTAGCCTTAATACCATAGATTTTATTCAAATGATAGAATAAATAGTAAAGCCAGCACTGAAGAGAAAAAACAAGTCAGGTTTTATAGAAGTTGGTGGGAAAACAACTCTGGCTTCCCTGATGTTTGACCTCAGTAAACACTTTCCTAATTAGTTTATGCTTGCAATTGCTGGTCTCAGGTCTTTTTAAATACAAGATGATGCTCATTTGGTAAATTATGGTCTTTATCAGAGATTAAAAAAAAAAAAAAAGGATAATCAAGCAGGATATGCTTTAGGGTGAGCCTGCTTTGTATGAGTGTTGTCTTAAATGTCCAGTTTTAAAACTGCACGATTGTGTTAGTGGAAGGCTTCAGGGCTTAAAATGAGACTTCATTAACTTATGGCTACATTTCCACATTCTATATACCGTGTATTATTAGTGTTGCATTTATTTCATTTTGAAATATGTTGTTGAAAAACAGTTATGTTGTCTGACAGAGTATTGCAAGAAGATATTCACACAATGTTCCAGTACCATATTCATACTAATTACGTGAAGTTCTTATTACAGTATTACATGTTGTTTGTTGCCAATTGAAAATGAACATATTTGTCTTCTGCTAATAGCAGACAGTGTTTTCCTCTGTCTTTGAATGAAACTGCAAATTATGCCTTTTCTGTTACCAGTCTCTTACACTTATTCTCTCTCATCTCAGGTGTTCACTAAGAAGTTCTACCAACCAAAAATGATTTAGCTGTTTCCATCTGTGGCCACTTCATCTAATTCCCTTGTGCAAATGATAAAAATAAAAATATTTAGCTTGTCCACAGCCTAAAGTGAGTCCTTAAGATTGAATCAGTGCACACCTCCAGCTTAAAAATGATTATTAATGAAGCCAACAATTACTCATCCCGGTCTAATTGGTTATAGCTTTATTAAATGCAGGTTGGTGACGTGCTTCTCAACACAATTTACTAGAGAGAATGTAACTAAGTACAGTAACATAAGACTGTATGGAACTAGGACTAACCTTTTTTTTCCTGCATTTATTATAAAGACAAAGCCTCAGCATCCTTATTAGCTCCACAGTCCTGTTGTCTGTTGCTTAGTAACCGATGGCAGCTTAGCTTCAGAGTGTTGGACATTTCTGTATAATGTTCAGTTTGGTTTCATTGTTATATGAGAATCTAGAGAGTGAAAGTATGGGAGAGAGGAGCGGTAGGCAGAGAGGTCAGGGGACAGATTGAGATTTGAATGTGAGCTGGAGGTGAAGCTATTATAGCATGACAGCGCAGATATATTCTGCCAAGTCATGATTCTCGCCTCGCTCCATCCGTCTGGAACGCAGCTCACATCAAATCATCTTCATTCATCACTGCTGCTGTGTGCTCAGTGCTGACAAGCAGTGTAAAGCAGTGAATGTGATTAGCATGATTAGAAATTCATTTTTGTGTGTTCAGAATTTAAATGGGAATTTTATTCAGTTAAATCTGGACTTTTCGAGTAATCAGCATCCTCTCTGGTGAAGCCTTTGGTAGTACTGTTATTAGTCATTTTATTTTTACCTGTCAAGCTCTTCTTTTTCTTTTTCTTTATTCTGGTGTACAGTAACTCTGAAACGTGAAAGTAGATTCAATTTATCCATGCATGAAAAATCATCTTTTGTCAATGGGATGCAGAGAAAAATGGCTTTAAAATGTGCTAATTTAGTGGTTTTGGCCACAGGCAAGTTTTAGAGAATCTCTACCTCACTTACAGCTGAGGGCTGTAGTTAGAATTATTCAGGATGTAAGTCACGGAGTCGTTTTCACAAATTTATCAAAGTAAGACCTCTTTTTTTCTCTTCTCTCTCTTTCTTTTCACAGACATTTCCAGAATATCATACTATGCCGGTGAGTACAATTTTAATTGTTTTCAGTATATGAAGGTATTGTGTCCATTTTTTCTATCAACTAATGACAGGAATTAAAAAAGTATTGCTTCTGAAAGAGTTTAGTAATCAATTCTGAGATGGAGTTTTACTTGGGAAAGTAAAAAAGAATTGTAATATCAAGATATTGTCTAATTTCCTAGATGTGTATTTTTAAATACATACACATGGTCTATGAAAAAAAGTAAAATCGTGGAGCACTTTCTTTATTAACTTTTAAAGCTTTTTATTTCACAAACTGGTGAGCAAATTAGTGTTTGTCGCCCTGCTCAGCTGTGATGTTACATATGCTGCAGCATGACATGATTTGTAAATTACTCCAAATATCTGTTTCTGTTTTGTAGAAGATATTTTCATACTGGTGTATTTTGGTAAAGATTTACCATTATTTGGCCAAAATATATCAGTCAGGCTTTATTTAAAACATTGTTCAAATCATGTAAAACATTTAAAGCCAGTATTACAATGCAGGTTAATATGTGAAGTATACAGTATATGTCTACAGTACATGAATGGTTATATCAGCTTCATTTTGAATATACTTTCCTTTTGCAAGCTTTTTGTTGAATAACAGTGGATATTGTATGAAGTTTGGTTTAGTGCACTTGCACAGAGTCGCTGTTCTGCTTTTTCCTTTTTATTTTTAAATCGGATGTTATTTGATATTGGACTTAAACAAGGCCAGCGTTACTGCATCACGGAGCGGTTTGAAGTTGAGCGGAATAATTTTAGAGGTATGGACGAGACATTTTATAGCCCTTAGCACCAGTATCTCTCCATAGCTGTTGCTAGGTAACTGTTGATCCTACTGTATGTCTTCAAGCAGGATGCTGAATATTCAGCGCTGAGAAAGACCAAAACAAAATTTACATTTCTTAACTCTGGGAATTCTCTAATGCTAAAGTTGAAGTTAGCACAAACCTATAATCACATGAAGCTTCCTCAGTTTGCAGGAAAATGACAACAATAAACCATTCAGCGTGCAGACTGGCAGAATGTATCCTTTGTAGCCGATAATGGCACAGGGTAAACTCCCTGTATAACTCTTTTGGGACACAATTTCTGTCCTTTAACAGTCAAATAGTGATATGACGCAAAAAACATAAAACAGAAAGATCCCAAGTAGTTTCTTTGCAGTAACAGCATTACACTTTCTCCTCTCGGTTTGTACTTGATGCACAGCATGTATTCAGAGCCAGTGTACCTGTGTTTTAAATGAAGTTTTAGAAATGCACTCACCGGCCACTGCATTAGTTACGCACACATTGCTAGTACTGGCTTGGACCCCCTTTCGCTTTCAGAATTGGTTTAATTCTTTGTACCACAGATTCAACAAGGTGCTGGAAACATTCCTCTGAAATTTTGGTTCATAATGACGCAGTGGCTACAGATGTGATATGTGAATATCCCATTTCAGTACATCTCAAAGGTACTCCACTGGATTGAGATCTGGTGACTGTGGTAGCCAGTGAACTTATGTTATGGAGAAATCAGTTTGGGATGATTTGAGCTTTGTGATGTGGTGTCTTAATCTGAGGAAGCAGCCATCAGAAGATGGGCACAATGTGGTCATAAAGGGATGGACATGGTCAGCAGCAATTCTCAGGTCAGATGTGGTCTTTAAACATTGCTCAGTTGGTGCGACAACCATTACTGTGCACCACAACCAGCAGCCTGAACCATTGATACACGGCAGGATGGATCCGTGCTTTCATGTTGGGTATGGCAAATTTTGACCTAGCCGTCTGAATATTGCATCAAAAATAGAGGCTCATCAGTTTTTCCATTATTCTGTTATTTTATTTGGTGAGCGAGAGTGAATTGTAGCTTCAGTTTCCTGTTCTTAGCTGATACGAGTTGCATTAGATTTCGGCTTCTGCTTCCTTCCTGGTGCCCAGTTTGAACTTCAGTAGGTTCTGCTGACATTACATTAATGAACAGTGTTAATCAGGTATACCTAATTAAGTGGCGGTAACTGTGATGGTCTGAAATGTGGGAACACATATGCCAAAAAGACAAAATAAGTTCATGAATTTGTTGTAATAATTTTATTTTCTGAATATTAAACACATAACATTACTTTTTTTGATATATTTGCAGAATTAACTAACTAAAAAGTTTTGTGCTGATCTATTTGGTTTTTTTATCCAATTAAAAAAGTAAAGTAGACATCCTAGCATTTAAACATGTTTCCTAGGTGGCTGAGCACACTCTGTGAGTAATTGTTTGCAGCGCTTAGCCACTAGAAGCTTAGCTGTAAAGCGTTCACAACATCTTGTGCGCTGTCACATTAGAGGGATTGAATGTTGGAGTGCTCTGCTGCCAGTGAAGCTTGCAGGCTGCAGGAGCAGGTGAAATATGTGTGGAGAGGAGAAACGCGTGGACAGAGGGCAGTATAGACCTGCTGGGGGCTGCAGAGTCAAAAGGGGGAGGGAAGGTGTAGAGAAATGTAGACAAACAAGTGTCGTAAGTGGTAGGAGAGTGGAATGTGTGTTTTCAGTGGCTAATCACTAATCTTGGTAAAACCGTGGGTGTGTGTGACAGGTTTGTGTGTTCATATGAATTCCTGTTTATTAAAGTCAGCGGGTCCTTTTTAGCATTCTGTCCAATCAGCTCACCTACTTTCCACTGCATCAAGTCTCATTTACAATGTTTATATCTATCTTTCTTCCTGCTTCTCTTCCTCGTGCTTCCCCCCTCTGCCTTACACACACACACACACCTCTGCAAACACACCAACATCCCCCTCCCTTCACGGTTGTGCCTGTTCGCAATCCGAGCAGCTTTTTCGCAGCGTGGTCGCAGCAGCTTAAACCTAAAACACAGCAGAGGAGAAACACTTGGCTCACAGACGCGCACTCTCCCTTTTTTGCTGACACTCACATGCAGTCACTTTGATTTCATATTTCCAATGCATTTCGCTCTCTCTCTCTGACGCGCGCACACACATATGGGAACTCTAATACACCCTTTTTGGCTTACACTCAGTCTGATCTTCACGCTTTTCGGTGCACTCATTTTGACTCCTTAAAGATTTTGCTGGATGAGCAGTCTGTGTGTGCGCGTGCGTGTGTTTGGGTGTATCTGTGTGTCTGAGAGAGAGGTTGGAAGTTGTGTTGTAGCTGCTCTCGCTGCTCTTCCGCCGCCACAGAAGAAAGACTAAGCGACACGCCGCTGCATGACTTCAAAATGGATTTACAGCATCAAACCTGCTCTTGCTAAATAATTTTTCCTTTTTGTAGTCCTGCTTCCATCCTGCTCTTCTTTTTTTTTTTCTTCTTCATTCATTTATGTCCTGCTCTAGCATCAGATACCTGCTCTGACCTGGTTAACTCCTGCTGGCTCTGAGCATTGTGGGAAAGCTTCGGAGGACGTGAGGCTCAGCTTCTCCCTGAGGTTTCTCTGCTTCTCTTTCATCATTCCGCTCACTTTATTTCTTCTCTTTTTTTCCCCATCTCAAAATTTTCTTTTTCCACTCATCTTTAATTTTTCTAACTGCATCTCATTTTTCTAATTTTTATTTATTTCAGCTTTATGTCTTTGCCCTTTCTTTATCCCCCTTGCTTCAGTCACTCTTATTTTCCTCTCCCTCACTAGGCTCATTTTCTGTGCCCTACATTTTTGTCTCTTTTTTCACTGATGCCTGTTTCTCTGGTCTCCTTACTGTGATCTGCTTTGCCATCCCCTCTGGACAGCATTGTGGATTTACAGAACAACTACCTTCCTTTGGAAAATGATCGTTTGATGTGATTTTATGGAGTCCTACGTATCCAGTGAGGGCTGTCACTTTTATTTTGTATCCTGGAAATTTGACGTGTAATGCCAAACCCCGGTGGCTGAAGATTTATGGCTGCAGGAAAGAAACCTTTGAGTTTATTATCAAGGATTGATATATTGGATCACTAACTCCCTACCTGACCTGAATTTGATATTTTGTGGGGATTTATTGGCCTGCAGGATGGCCTAATAGGGAAGGAAATCATCAGTCATGAGTATCTTTTTCTGGAAGCTTCCACTGAAGTGTCCTTGAGCAAATTACTGAATTATCTCTACCCTCAGAGGCTCAATCTCCTTGGGGTGAAAGAGCTTCCTGACAGAGGATCGTTACATATTACGTTGCAAAATTTTCTGGGTGAAAGGACATGGCAAGAGTCAGATGGGCTGATTACTAAGACCTGGAATCCAAGTTGATGACTCCTGAAGTGGAGTAATGTTTCAAAAAGCTGTGGAGAAATGAGTTGCAGTCTTGTGATTGAAGCTTGGATTTTCTCACCAAATATTAGACATTAAATATTTATAAATTAGATTATTATGCAGAAGAAGCCCTGATGGACCTCTATGTCAGTATTATTTGAAAGCTATTGGATCTTCTCTATCAGCTGCACTTGTATCGCAGCATTGTCTAATGTAGTGACTGCTACAGCATAGACAGCAAGACAGCCAGTGTTTTCTCTGTTTGATGTGTCATCAGTACAAAAGATATTTGACACTGTTTATTTCCTCCTATTAGTTTATTTCCTTTGCTGGCATTACTTTCAATTCTGGGATGCTGATTGATTTTTTAAAAATTATTATTATTTATATTTTTTACAATCAATAAGCTTTTCACCAAAAAGACTCCAGTCACCAGCACAACAAATTCCCACTGTTTTTTTTTACATCTTGTTGATTTTTCTGTTTTTTTTAAATAGGTGTCTTCAGATTTATCTACCTGGAATTGTTTTTAATTGTTGCATGAAGCCAAATGAGGAACTGCCCCTAGTCGTATGCTCTATGCTCTTTTTAGGGCCCAGTAGTTTTGTCTGGGCCCTGTGGCCACACCTGGAATTGCTCCCCCTACAGTACAAATGGAGAGCAGCGGCTGCATACCTCTCTGCTGGACCAAGGGGGGGTGCATTTATGCACAGCACCCCTTACCAAGTAGGTACTAAGAAGCATCAGTGGAGAAATTGAAGATGTATACTATGCATTGTCTAGTTAGTACTTTCTGCTGTTTATTTCACTTAATTCTCACTCTTTATAAATATTAAATCCATAATATTGATGATGCAGTATCAACTATTCTTGGATGCAGTGCACTGTTCTTTCATTAGGTGCATATATGGTAAATGATTGTGTTTGCCAGTGGATACAGGTATCCTGAACAAGCTGAATTGTACTTTTCCTCACAATGAGCTTTGGGTGTTTTCACAGTATGCTACAGACATAATGATCTGTACTTTTTCTGTTTGCTGTCAGAATTTGTTACACGTCAGGTCTAGTTGCGATAATGGCTGAACTTAACTTCTTCGTTGCCGATGCTGTCTAATGAGAGTGTATGTCAGTCCATGTTTACAGCACTTGATTAAATGCAGTAGGAGTCAAACCTGGGTTGCTGTATTTGTGCTTGCAGGACACAACAAGTTGCTCCTGATGCACTGATTGGAGTGTGAGTGTTAGATAGAAACAGATTTTTTTTTTTAAAGTGCCTATGTGAATGAGACATGTTGTATAAAGTGCTTTGAGTGTTCAAGTAGTATATATGGTTGCTTTTTTGTCAGTATTAAACTGTTGAAATATTTGCAGCTAATGTGTAGCCTTCACACTTCTGCTCCTCAGTCTAATGTAGATTATGTGTATCCTTGGAAGTAAAAGCGAGAGAAATACG
>VUQG01008248.1:9697-28876 GCA_015106755.1 Etia nguti | reverse complement strand
ACGGAAGTCGTACCACAAACAGTGAGGTTTGAGGGCTGAGGTAATACGCTCTTCATTAAAATGCATCAAAAATATTGCTGTTACACAAGAGATGCTCACCTACTGCAGGCTGTATTGCATGTATTATAGAGGACACAGTCAGCAGAGAGTTCCCTTCTCAAATCTTACCCCCTTTTAATTCATTAAAAAAAGATGCAAGTGATTTGTATCATTTTGCAGGTGTAGTTGTACTGCTGTCTGCAGTATTGTGTGTTGAGGGTTTTCTGTACAAGCCATTCAGAGTTCTACATGGCACAAGAGCAATAACCAGTACAATACTTGCAGTCTCCTGCTTAGATGTACTATTCCAACCAACAAAGGACTCACTCACTTTTTGCATTTTTCTAGACAGGGCCTTTAGGGGCACAGTATTATAACAAAAACTTGCCACATTACTGTGAATGATGTAACTGCATGTAATTCTCTATTTAATGCACGTTTTTGTGTGACTCTTGGTGAGTACCAGCAACATCACCCATTTGATGTTTTGGATGCCTGCATCCCTAACATGAAAGTTTTTCCCCAGAGGATAAACTCATTTTCATTTTGGACTCTTTGTTTTCCTCCTGCAACACAATCTTGTCAAAATGTGAACTTACAGCAAATCTCATAACTGAAGGGTCACGTTACTATGAGGTGAGCTAATTCATGCTTAAGGGGGCAGTGTGTGTGTTATTAGTCTTTGTGTGAGACTTTTGCACCTTTTTGGCATGGACATTAAAGCCTTCAGTTATTTTAACTAAATGAAGCTAAACATAGACCAATTTTTCTGCACTAATACAGAAAGTTTACAAATGGTGCACAAAGGTCTAGCCAGTGGCCCCATCTGTACATGTGGGCACGGAAGACTTAAACCATCTCTGACTCGCACTATAGTCGCAACAGTAAATATTTCGAGAAAAGTTATGTTGAACCCCTGGGTTTGACTGATAAAAAAAAGGCATGTGTAAATCTGTTCTGTTAGTTTATAAACCATGCTCTCGGATTCATAATCCGACGGATTTGCAATCTGTGCCCAGATTTGGAGTCTTGCCCACAGATTTATGATAGTTACAGTGCAGATAAAATGTTGTTTGTCTCTGAGATACTACTTTGGAAAAAAGAAAGAAATCTGAGAATAAAAGGAGCAAAAGAAATTGCTAAAATTATGGGGGGAAGAAAATAAACGTTTTTTGTAATGGCACCATTTTTGTTTCTGATAGAAAGTATAAAGTTGGAACTTACATACATTGTAGCAGCTTTATGAAACTGTTCATTTTGGGTTTTTTTTTTTCACTATATGCCATCATGCTCACACCTGACAGGCAAATATCACCAAATTAGCATTAAACACAAATAATGGATGATGCTGAAACAAAAATATATTGGTTTTATTCTTAAAATCTGGAGTTGGGGTGGGTGTATTTCAGGAGGTAGAACAGGTCATCCCCTAACTGAAAGGTTGGTGGTTAGGTCCCTGGCTCCTTCAGTCTGCAAGCCTAAGTTTAAGGAACGTTAAGGCATGTTAAGGAACCCCAAGTTGCTCTTCGATGTATCCACATGAATGTGTGTGAATGGTAGATAGAAAGCACTTAGATGTAGAAAAAGGTGTTTGTATTCTGCATTCTTTAAATTCCAGCGTTCTTCTGTCATTCTGCCTTTCAGACTCTCATTCAAGCAGCCCAAGTCTTCCCCATCTCTACGTCACCCTGGTCACTCTGAGCTCCACAGAGGGGAGTCTTGTGTCTCAGTATATCATGTTCAATTCTTCCAAAGTATTTCTCCTTATTGAACTGAATGTCTTATCAAAATACAGTATAGTTTAAAAACAAAGTGCTGTTGCAGATCTTATAATATTTCCCTTTTTCAGTCCAGACATTCCGAAGCCTTTCTCTAAAAATAAATGTTTTAAATTGATTAGAGAATATTCTATATTCGTGATAGGTGTGGATGAGCAACCTGATATCAAAGCGTGTAACAGACATGCTGTGCACTGTGTGGATGTCACGCTTTGCCTCTCCTAATTCTGAAATGAACACACATGTGTGATTGTCTGTCTCAGCTCTCAAATAGGCTAGGGACATGTCGAGGGAAACTCTGCCTTTTGCCCAACGTTGGCTTGGATGGGCTCCAGCCCCACTGACCCTGGTTGGATAAGTGGTTAAGAAAATGGATGGATGCTTTGGTGGGTCAGCCACAGCACTTTTGCTCCATAGCCACGTGGGATCCATAATTTCACGGGCTGAATTCATGTGGCTCCAGGCAGCTTTAAACATCAATTCCCTCACATCAGCAGTGCCTGAGGCACAAAATAAAACATAACACAAATCACTGATGGACACAGATGACAAGAACGAAGGATGAGGCTCAAAAGTGGTTTTAGTGTAGAAGGAAAATGGTTCCATCAAGCATTTTGAAGGAAGTGAGCTGTCTGTGATTTAGTTTTCTCTCAGTTTTTAAGTAAAAGACACTGCTTCTCAGGAGACACTTTGAACAGTATTACTCTTTAGGTGAGTATCTAATGAATGGTGTGATAATTAGCAAATCGTTTTCGAATTACTTTCACTTCTGTCCTTTTACGGTTTTGCTTGCGCTGCATTCATAGATGCATACATGCAAAGAATACATGTAGCGCATACAGGGCAAGTGTGTGTTCTCCCCAGCTGTTAAAGACTGCATAGTATGCCGAACCATTATCCAGTGTGCATGGACGGAGGAGTAGAAGGGAGCGTATTGGCGAACGGGGAATAGTCACGTGACAATGACAGCATGTGCGATTTGAAAGGAAGGAAAATAGAGACTTGAGCATCAGATGAGGGTCTGAGAGATACCGTACACTTCTCTGCGCCGCCCCCTTTCTCTGGCAGCGGAATAGGGACAGCGCTTTTTAAAAGCGCGTCCACACCCGTGCTTTAGTAAGAATTTGCTCGCTTCGCTTCTGCAGAATTACAGCATTGACCGACCTTTGCTACCTCCATCACAATCCAAGAAGTGAGGAAGCGCGTAAAGACTGCCGCCTTATAATTGTCTTTGAAGGTAAGAGAGAGGCTACAACTTTTCGGAGCAGCACAATTGATTTGTGTTGCATTGGCTGATCGATTATTTGTGTTCTCGCGTTGTTCTGCGCCATCGATACCCGATTTAAAGTCTGGTTTACACTATTTTTATTTATTTGTTTGTTTGTTTTGTCTTGGAATCATTTAAATGCGTGCTGAGTACTGCATGCGCACCTGACAAAGGGTGATCCACATGAAACTGCAGCAACAGTGCTACAAATCGCAGGTTATGCTTATTGATCGCTCGACTTTAGACACTAGGGTTACTTTCTCTCAGTTCATGCAGGTTTAATTAAACATTGGATGTGTAATCAATTCAGGCTTCGACAGTAAATACAAAATCTCCATTTCCAAATAGCTTGATTAAACATGGGAATTTGCTTGGGAATCCATTTGATTTCAATGCTTTAAAGCTTTTGCTGACTAGCCTACTGAACGCCCCAACTTTCTGCTCTTTTACATCTTTTTGTAGTAATTGTCAGCAGGAGTCACTGAAAGGAAAGCTTTTTTTAAAAAAAATATTTCTTTGTGTTCTTGTTTAGATAATTATCACTGCTGGTGATTTGATTATGGAACAGTCTGGTGGTTACAGAAACGGTGATTCTGTTTAGAAGGTATTTGATTTTAACCTAAAAATGTGCACTAAACCTTACTGAATATTTTTAGGGAAACTGCACGGTTCTGTCATCATACTGGGCATCTGAACAAGGGATTAACCAGCTGCTAAAAGGCTGTTGGAGTGCTGGGGAGCTTCTGTGGTGAAATAATGTGATGAAAATCGGTTATTTCATTTAGATATTTGACTGCACTGGCACATAAAAACATAACAACCAATACTTTCTCACCTCAGGACTCCACTTCATATCTGTCAACAGCATTAGGCAAAAAAATTCAGTAGGTTTCTAGTAGCAGCTTGTGCAAGCTGACAGCATGAAGGAGAATTGATTCAGTTGGTTCAGCATTACTGGAACTGCTTCCACAGTCCATCTGGGCGATACGTGTTGTCTGCATCTTAACAATGACCTGCCTGTGATGGAACCTCAGTATTGGGTATCCTGGATGCCCAGCTGGCCAACATCATATATGCGTACCTAACCTGGTTGCATTCTGAATGGTCAAGTCTATCGCCTTTACCAAGGCTGTTCACCTTTTCTGCAAACTCACGTGATGATTTTAAGGACCAAATAACTGATGTTGATTTTTTTAGATTATGTAATAGAGATGAAAGCTCATTAAATGTGTAGTTTTTTGCTTACCTTTAGCTTTGTTTTGTTCAGTTAATGCTCAGTTAAGTTCTTTTTCATTCATTTAAAGAGGTGAAAACTGAAAAGCATACAAAAACTGGATTATTCTGTCCAGAAATTAAGAATAGCTATGCATTGTGCGTGTTCTTTTTTTGTTAGAGCAGGGCTAGGAATGAGGAAGTTCGGTGTTCATTTTTCCATCTTAAACTGCATTTCCATTAATTGTATGTTGACATCATAATCCAAATCATCTTATGTCCCATTCTATTAAAGTTTTCACTTTTAATGTTCCAAAAAAGGGAACAAATGCATAGTCCTTTATTTTAAAATGTTAATAACCTATGTGCAGAAGTTCTAACTTTCTTTCTGTTACACCCCAGCTTTAATTCAGTTTGATAATCAGTTGATATGTGGATAGAAAATAAAAAAGAAGTAAACACAATTAGCAGTACAGCTTGAGCTGTACTGCTAATTGTTGCATATATAGCTGAGCCTTTGCTTTCGCCACTTCCAGACACCTTTCTGATATGCAAATAGTAAAATGCATTGTCCACAGTGTTTCTATATTAGGATATATGTTAAACCAGCTTACATGTTCATAGCTATTAGACAATGTGGTTTGTTTGTTTGTTGTAGAATAGATTTTCAACCCTGTTGGTGATGTATCATAAATGTTTAATAAGTCCCCAAACCACTGTGAATTAAAAGGCTTGCTGCTGCTTGGCTGATGTTGGGAGCTGCGTTTTATTAGAGAAAAACATTTAAAATAACCTTATACCCAGATGGTGAAGCTGAAAGTAAATACCAGTAATGATGCCAGGTGCAATGAACCATCTTCTCACTGAGTGATGCAGTCAGCAGAGTGGATTGATTAGATGGATATTGTTGGAAACCCTTGGAGAATCAAAGCCACTTTTCCCTTAGTCAGATGACAATTTTCACAAGTGGTTGAGTTTTAAAGATTCTCTTTTTGGGATGTGAGGGTTAGTCTGAGGCTTGTGTTAGACAACATTCACAAAATAATAAACAATCTTCTAATAATTAGAGCATCTCAGATGTATCTGGAATATTTATATCCCCTTCCCTCTTTTGGCCTAAAAGTATTGATTAAAAACTATACATAATCTGTGCAGGCAGACTTGAAACACTTAATTTTAGGCCTTGTTCGTTGGCATTTACTAGGTAAACAAATCCAAAGTTGCACAAATTCAAAGCAAGGCTTTTTTCTTTTGTGAAAAACAAATGTCTTTGTCAGACATAAATCTGCCTTCCTTTTCTTTAGTCTCTCTTTTGTTCTTCCACTTCAATGTAGCACTGAAAAACCCCTCTATTGACATGGTTTTTACTTAAGTGGCTGTGATAGTGTTTTCACAGTACAATAATTCTGAAAAGCTTTCACTCGGCAGGTATTCCCCTGTTGTTATCGTCAAACCTTTACCATGTTGTTCAGATACGTTTGCTTGCAGTTTTAAATACGTAGATATGTCTACACATTTAAACTACAAGCAGACTGAATTGCAACCCAGGAATATTACTTTTACACAACATTATCTTATGTAAATATTCTTTGAACGACCCCGAACTCCATGCACTTGCTTACGCTGTAATTAAGTAATATGCCATTTTATTTAAAAAAAGACCATTACTAATATCTCAGGATTAAGCAAATTCTGAAAGATATTACTGTACATATTAACAGTAACTAGGACATAAATGCTGAAGGCTCTTCTGCTGTATATGTTGTACTATCAAAGTAGAAAACTTGCATAGCTATTGGACTAACAACACTCTTTTCCCTGACAGTGGCAGTGCTCTGTTGTTTAAAAATCACACAGACCAGCAGGTTAAGGATGCAATTAATAAAGATCCAATTTTAAGACTCTACGAGACCATGACTGACGCACTGCTGGTCTGATTTTAATGAATAGGGTGGGAAGGGTGCCGGGTGTTATAGACCGGCTGGAGGGGTTCCTCCATTATTTACAAGTGATCCCAAATGCAAGACGTGCCAGAGTGTGGAAGCTATATAATCACACTCGAATCACCTAATCCAAAGCAGCAATGCACAAACAAAATCTTCAGTCTCAGTGACTTTAAGTATTTATTTTATTTCCTGCCACCCCTCTAAAAGCAGATGTCTGCTCCTGTGTTAATCACTGACTGATGAAGCCGCACCAATCGGCTGACTGTTTCTATATGCTCTTCCAAAATAAATACCTTCCAGCAACAGCCTAATTGTAAGGTGTTTAGGGAACATTGGTAAATTGTAGCATCTATCGGCAGCCTGCGTGTGAGGCACTTAGCATAAATATATAAATTACAGCTACAGAAAATAAACTGGGTTACATTCTCCCTCTCCACACAGTGGAGTGCGCATTGGTTACATTCCGCGATGCCTAAAAACACATTAAATTTTCAACCTGTTGGAAAGGCAGGAGTGAAATTTGGGCTCCAAAACAAAAAGAATCGCTTGCAGGTATGGCTTAGTTCCCTTCCCTTATACCGTAGAGCTAAGAATTAGATCAAAATCAAAGTTTTCGAGAGACCCTGCTTTGTATTGTTCCCATATTTGCGAGAAACCTGAATAAATTGTAATGGTGAAGGCATTTCTGATGATGATGAAGACAAGTCTTTGTCTTGTCTTTGTGACTGTTCAATGATTTCTGTGACATGAGAAAAATAGCATAAAACTAGAGACACTTTATTTTTTTTAATTAGATCTCAAAAGTAAGACAGAATGAAAGAGACAAAGCGATAGTTTATGTTTTTTTGCTTGATGCATTTAAAGCACAAAGTGCTGAGTGTTGTTCCTTGAAAATATATGTAGTTTGCCACATGTATCGGGGGCATTAAACACATTATCATGTTAGACACAGCCTGTCACATGCTGTAACTGTCTCTGAACAAGAGTCTGTTTTTATGACCAACAAATGACCTACCTCCAATCACACATCCAGACACACGCTTTGCGCACACATGCTCATGTGCATTTCTGCAGATACACAAGTGTCAATTTGATTCTCAGGTTGATTCATGCTACACTGAATCAGATGAATCTCACAGTTTCCCTCATTCTGTCGGCTGACACTGATTTCCTCAAAGGATCGAAAGATGAAAGGAAAATTTAAGTATGTAAAGCCTATAAGCCATAGATGAAAGACAAGTGGAATGGGAGGGGGGAAACAATTATGGCTTGGAGGTAAAGTCGCAGTACTGTAAATTGTAAATGTGTCAAGTGACATTACATGACATGGCAAGTATGAGCATGGCATGCTTAGTTTATTTTTGCATTTGGGTAACTAAGGCTATCATCTTTGCATCCATTTTTGCAGGAAGATGAACATATAGTGAACAATAGCGAGACAAAATGCTGTTGAAGTTATCCCACTGATCCCTGGAACAACCTCCCGCTGTACTGAAGAGGCACAGACGGTGAAATCTTTGACTGAGAACACAGTACTAAAAGCTTGCTAGTCTATGCTTTTTCTACAACATTTTTTGTTGCAAGGTAAAGCAAAATCAACAATTTATATATGAAAAACCCATTTCACGTCTCTTCAAAGATAAAAGCTACATAAGGGAGTAAAAAGCTAACATCAGGCTAACCCTTTGAGCTAGATTTAATCCTAGATTAAGGGCTGTTGTGGAACTGTGCTTTATTCCCGTATCACAGCTGTGCTCATATTTACTATAATGACTTTATAACACATTAGCTTGTGCTATTTTATCAACATTTTTACCAATGGCATTAATTAGATAAAAGCTTTAAGCACCAGCAATAATATAGCTAGTTTGTCTCATTTGTTTGCCAGTACAAAACTGTACTACGACTGTATTGTTACCAAGCAAACATTTTCTTGAACACTAGCTTGTTGGATACTTATGTACGATGTGAAATGTATAAAAGATGAATGTAACTCCTGAGTTTGAAAACTGAAGCAAATGCTTTAAACTTGCATTCTTTAATGGCCAGCAGGGGTGACTCTGATTGTAAAAAGACTCGGTATTGGATAAAGGTTTATGACCCTCATCCCTCTCATTGTGTGACCTCAGTAAGGACTCACTCACACTGGTGCGATCAGGAAAACCCTTAACTGGCAAGAAATCGCACAGCTTTTTTTTTTTTTTCGCTGTCTCTCTGGGACTGATTGGAAAACGTTGTGATCACCTAGAGGTTGAGCGTGCAGAATCCTCAAACTCTGGGTGACCGCTTTTGGAGGTAACCTATCTGACTGCAACTACTCTCAGACTGGTGAAGGTTAGAAGAAGAATTAAATCCAGACAGATTGCCAACACGCTGCAATCAGTCAGTCTAGGCCAATGACCACAACTCATCTGGTCCATCAGATAGTAAAATCTACTTTTGGCTGTTCCTTTGTCACAAGGAGATCGCCACAGTGGGTAGGTCCTCATGTATGATTCAGCAGATTTCCACACAACCCCCCAGGGGATTTGTGTCCCCAGCTAGTTTTAACCCTCGAACCACCAACCTCGCAGTTGTTAAGTAAATGTGTAAACCACTACCCCGGAGAAACACCTGCTACATCAGATGATAAAACACAAAGTCAAGTTCCTGAGATTTCTAGCTAGCAATTTACAGCAAGTTGTGTTAAACTGAATGCAGAAAAGCATGTCTTATTTTGCACCTGGTATGTGTGAGAGTTGCTGCTAGTTTTTTACTTGCTTGATTTGAGGGAGGGACGTTATCCGAAGAGGAGCATAATTGGCACCGGTGGATGGCTCAAAGCTGTGAGCGCCGTGCCAACACTTTTGCCCTGAGTAAAGAGTGTACTGTCACTCTTTACTCAGTCCTCACTGAATATTTAGAGCCCTACAAATCTGCTCTGCAATAATTCTGGTGTTTTTTTGAAACAGAGCAGGACTAAACTGAACTTATCGGAGCACTGAAATGAGGAAGGGAGCAGGGGAATCCTGATGCAAGGTGCATCTTATTTTCCAGTGTTTCACACTTTTAGTCTCATTTCTACTCCCCCTTCCCTCTTTTCTCAGCAGCGTGCAAACAAAGAACAACATTCATGTTTCTATATTGTTTGATAACATGTTAGCGTTACTTGAATTAATACGCTTAGCGTTCCCAGTCTCATGCTTTCCCCTTTTAGACACTTGCAATCAAATGCTGCAATACAAATGATTTAGCATTACCAGAATTAAATCCCTCCATTCACTGAGTGTTATTTGACCAGCTGTACCACTTCAATATTTAATAAGAAATAATATCAAAACAGCACAAAATGCTGTCTGTTCAAAGAAACAATTATTAAATGTTACAATACAGTTATTCCTAAGAAAATGGCCTGCTTTGATGACAATTTCTTCTTCCCTGCAGACTGTCATCTGCTGCACATTACCCTTTAAAAAAAAAGAAGAAAAAAAAATCCACATCTGTAAATCTCCCTACAGGGGTGACTTTAGAATTTGAGAGTTAAAAAATATGCAAAAATGATGCAGTGAATGACAATCAGGTTAAGATCTTTTCACTCAGGAGGGTGGCTGCTCCTCTCTATTGGCCCATCACAGCAAATGTGCAATCAGTTGCAAAGCCAACAAACTGTGTGCATAACATTTATGCAAAGATTCTTTTATTGCAGGAGCTTCTAACTTCGCAAAGTGAGACAGCAGCCCTGGTGCATAACTCCAATTCAGTTTCACACGATTCATTAGCACACAGATGGCTTGGGATCTGACATTATCTGTTAATAATGCTTTGTCTTCGTCTACACATCGTACATGTCATCTGTTACACACAGACTTCAGGTTTATACAGTAGAATAGTTTGTAACAAAGCAACTCTCTGGATAAATCCTCAGTCTCAGTTCTCAAGAGTATTTTAGATCACTTTAGATCTGACCCAGTCTGTTTCTGAGAGAGTCTCACCTATTGTGGATTCTGTGAGTCCACTCTTGGCTGGCAACAGACGGCAACAGATTTGTGATTTATCACAATTAATCGCGGTATTATCGCAAACAGATTGAATGTAACTGCCAACTTGACCCTTTTAAACTAAAATGTTCTACAAAGTTGACTCAGTATTGTTGCTCTTTTAGCCGTATTTTATGGCCATTTTGATAGACCAAAGTTGGTTTGAAGATGGCACCTGATTGGTCAGTGGTCTCAGACCTGAAACCACTTGAAAAGGGATGGATGTTTCAAGTTGATCACGCCTGGTCACAATAGCTTCGGTCAGGCAGCGGTGTCCAGTCATCAGTTTCCTTAGTGCGACGGTAACCTAAACAATTTCATGACTAAAACATGAAACTCATTAATAATCACAAGTTTTTTATACAGTCTATGGTGTAGGTCTACACACTGCTGCCCAACTGCTTTCTATCATGTTGACTGGCAATTTTTTTGAGTGTACAATATTGTTCATTCATTTTCTGCTCTTCATCTGCAGTAATTTGTTTTAGTGGGCTTACAGACCAGAAAGACAAATAAGCTTTGTAATATAATTTATTTTCTTATATTCTGCAAATAACTCATTAAAAAAATCATCAGAACTCCCAGTAAAAAAACATCTCACTAATGCCCACTCACTGCCTTGAACTTCCTTGCCTCGAGTCCTGCGTCACAGTTTCTGAACACCAGTAGCTCTCAGGCTCTGTTAGTTGTAAGCCGTGTGTGTCCCTACCTCTTTCTATATCCTGAGTAACATCTGTGGCTCTGGGCTTTACTTCCATGGGAGCAGTTACTGTCACAGCTTTTAGTCTGCTGGGCTGCAATAGGACTTTTGCACCAGGTGGAAATTTGTTGTTACCGGGCAGTAAAGATTTTTTTCCCCCCATTTCTTAAACACGGTGCCCCTAGTTTTTCATAATTCATTTAATGAAACAGTGACTTAGCTTAATTCTTGTGAAGTTTCAGGGTAAATTAGTCAAGTTTAAGATGATCATCCCACTTTTGTATCCAAAGTACATCTGAATATCAAATACTCATGCAGTGGACCTTTTAGATTTCACCTGGACTAAAATATTTCAAGGTGGTGTATTTGATTTATTCTTTCCAGGCTTTCTAGCCTCTTTGAAAACATTAGAAGATATGAATTCCAGGTTGTGTGCAAAATTCCTTAAAACTCCAACAAGAGTTTCATCAAAATAACAACTTAATGAGCCCAAAGCAGCAGTTGTTGCTTTTCTGAATGGATATATAAAACTGCCTCAAGACTGTATTTACCTCGGTCTTCCCGTAATGGAACAAAATTTCAGTCTTCTGAAACCGATTCACAGAACAAAGGTTATTTTCCATACAGTATAACACTCATTATGTATATCACATAATGTGGTTGGGTGCAGTTTTTCACATCTGTCTGGACACACTAATTACCACCCCACAGTAATGACACGTAAAAGCGTGTGACACAGACTGGCAATAGAAGAGATTCACCTTCAAAGTAAAAGTGGCGCCTTGTTGAAACCCGTTGGCTGCGGCACTGCGCTGAAACTTTGAAGGGAATCCTGCTCTATTGTTGCTTCGTGTCACACTTCTCGCAGTTTCACTACTTTTTGTTGACAAGTTCATTACATCCATTCAAAGTACAATTGCAGCAGTATGCTGGCAACCAAATCAATCACAAAGACAGAATATATGCTTTTCCCTAGCAACAGGTGGTTGCCAGATGGCCACTGACCAGTCTTTAAGCCTCTGTGATTGGAGTGTTATTCACTTGATGCCACATTGTCACGCATCCAAAATGGTAGACACATTATTGTAACATGGTTATTGGTCTGTATAACCGTGTCAATATAGTGTTTGCTACATATTTTAAAGCACCTTGAGGGGATTGCTATTGTGATTTGGCACTAGATAAATCAGAGGTGTCAAACTCCAGACCTCGAGGGCCGGTGTCCTGCAGGTTTTAGATGTGTCCTTGATACAACACAGCTGATTTAAATGGCTAAATGACCTCCTCAACGTGTCTTGAAGTTCTCCAGAGGCCTAGTAATGAACTAATCATTTACATTCAGGTGTGTTGACCCAGGGTGATATCTAAAACCTGCAGGACACCGGCTCTTGAGGCCTGGAGTTGCCCACCCCTGGCTTAGAGACTGTGGCAGAGGTTTGGTCTCTGGCTCAGCTGCAGGGGAGGGGTGGTGCAGTGAGCTCAAGGGGGCGGTGCCGGGGAGGCAGGTGAGGCCACAGGTGGTGACGATCTGGTTAATGAGACGTCTCTTTTCTTATTGTGAAGCCGGAGACTGGAGCGGGAGGTGTGTGTGCCGAGACCGGCTGCGAACAGAGACCTAACCTGTGAAAGTGCTAATGAAAACCCATAATCGTCACAGTGTGTTCGGTCCGTCTTTACAGAGACTAAGCTAAAAACAACCAGAAGAGCTGACTGTGTAAATCAGAGACATCAAACTTAGTCCTTCAGAGCTAAATTCAGCCCTTTGAAAATTTTTAATCCAGTCTGTATATCACTTTATGTTTTGGTCCCCTTAATTGTAAGCATACCCTGTATATGAAAGATGGATATCAGTTCCACATGTAAGGAGTGAAATCATTTGCCAGAAGTGGATAACTATTGTGTTCGCAAAAAGAATAAGCATCATAAAGAAGTCTACGGCTCCTTTGATCTGTAAACTCAGTAAACACTTGATCGTCTTTTGTTCTCGATGACTCGTTTTAAGTATCCTGAAATTCTTTACATAAATTATACAATGCTGTGCTTGAGAGTCACCATCTACCGGAACCAAATTCCTTGTATGTGTCTGTGCATATACACGGCCAATAAACACGATTCTGATTCTGATTCTTCATTATGCTAAACATGATAATGACGGTCCTCATCGGCAGGCATATCTTCTGATTGTGAAGCCAGCGCCTCTCCTCAGTCGGATCCTCTCCTTAGTCCTGATGCCTTGTTTTAACAAGCTAAGATCGCAACAGCAAAAAAAGATCAGCTCAAAGTTTTAAAACTGTAACGTAGCAAACCAGTGTGTGACATCATTTTTGCCAAACCCATCTTTTATATACAGGCTGTGGTTGTAGACATCAGCAATAGCTACCACAAAAGGCAGGAAAAAGGGAAAGATGATTTCAAGAGGCGCCTGGACGCTTGTTTCCTACACTGTTAAAGTCAAAACTTTGGGTTATTACCTCAAACGTGTTAGGGTTGGTCTGGGAGTTTCTCACTTCAAATGATGAGAAAATAACAAAAATCCACAAAAAAAGTCTAAATTTTTCAATAATCCCGATTTTTGTCTAACAGATGGCAAAAAAAGGAAAAGAAAACAAATGTTTAGTGTTGGAAATAAGCTTCAATTGAGAAACAATATTCAGTCCTGAAAGAGTGATGTATTTGCTATGACACATCTCTGTTTTCTAGGACACACTCTGAGCCATCATATTGATGTTCAAGGTTTTAAAAAAACTGACTACAGCACAATATGAGATTCGGCTCAGATAAATAAAGCGATGGAGCAAAAGGCAGTTTAAATTTTACAAGCAGTTTATTTTAATGGCAGAAGGCTGCATGGTACATATAATCTATGTAATCAAAGGTCGTTTTAAAAAAAATAAAATTTACCGCACAGAGTTGTCATGTTCAGGCCTGTGAAACAAACTGTAAAACTTGCAGACACATGTGCAAGAACAAAATGAAAAGATTCTCTGGTTTGCTTTACACCTGGATGGATGGATGCATTTTGGTTTAATAAATAACCCAGGAGTCATATCCAGGCTTGTGTGTTGTGAGTTGGCTATATGGATAGCAAACTTGTATAATTGTAATGAGAACGCATTATCATTATTTTGCTTGACTGAATGATATAATGGCTAAACAGCTTTAGGACTTCAGTTGCGCTTACTCTTTCGATTAAGTTAAAGCAAGTCAACGTCTGTGCCTTCATGTGATTTTTTATTTCCCACTGTGGCCTTTAGTGAAACTGAGGTTGACACCCCTTGTAAACTGTTACACATTCCCTCAGCTATGAAGTTCACATCTTGTCACTTACATTCATCAGTTAAAATCTCTTTCTGTTTTATCCTTCAGGGCACTATTTGTGTTATCATGTCAGAGTCTCCAGTGGGTGTGATGGTGTTTTTCTGAGAGAAACACTGGAACAAGTGACAAGAGCAAGTCTGATGGCTGCCATTTGAAACTCTTGCGTTCTGTGTGTTACTGGATGGTGATGCACATGCATCAACTTGCACAAGTGTTTGGAAGTGCACGTTTCCACTCCGTTTTATGACAGATGTCTCGAAACCGAGCAGGGTTTATGTTGCCAAAGTCACGTTGCCATGTTTATCCGCAGTATATCTTTAAGGCTGTTGTGACTGTGGAGCTGTTGCTTTTGGTGCAGTTCGTCTCTCCAAGTTTTAGCAACAAAACATGTTGTGTTTGTAGCTTCTCAACCGTATGTGCTGATTTTGCAAAATGACGTCTGTCTGCTCCTAAACAACTAACATGTCTGGATGGAAAAGCTTTTGGATGTTTGTTTTTCAAGGATTAGCTTGTATATAGTTTGTACCATTCAGCTTTTAAAAAAAAAAAAATTAATAGAAAAAAATAACTTGATCTGAATCCAGCCATCATTTCCAAATCTCGGCTTTCATAAATTGAATATTCTTTGAGGTTTTATAACTAAAAGCTGGCAGGTCCCAAAAACAGACCATGTTGGAGTCTTGAGCTGGCAAAGAAGAAGCAAGTAAGGGGAAGAAGCTGGAGTAACGGGTGGAGAGTGGACGGGCACATGAATGGTGTTGTTTTGGTGTGAGACTGGAGCGGGCAGTGAGCTGTGAAAAAGGACAGAGCCAAGTTACAACTAAGAAAATCTTTATAAAAGGGCCAGGAGTTGCTACCACACCGGTGATGCAAACAGTTTGGCAGGAAGTGAGTGAAAGGAATATAAACACTGCAGCTTGATGAGTACTTGATTGAAGCCATGTGCGGCAGTCCTGGTGCCGGTGGGAGAAAGCCACACCCAGGGCTGCACACAAACACTAGCCTACCTTCTCAGATTGTGCATCCTTGATTCCTCACCTCATCTCCATGTCTGTTAGTTCCTCTCACCAAAGAATCAGTAGAGGAAGAGATACAAGGAGAGAGGAGTCGAGTTATTAACACATTTAACAAAATGAATTGTGCTAGCTTCCGAGACAATAATTTTAACGTGATTCAGGTGAGTCTATTAAATATGACGTGTGGCTCATCTACACCATCTACCACTGTGAATACCATTGTTCATGTCTGAATATAATTAGACCTGCGGTGAATGAAATTAACAGTGTGGCTAATTGTGACGAGAAGATTGAGCTGTGATATATTCATGTTTTTAATTTATAAAACGCACATATAGCCTAGACACACAAACAGTGAAGGGCAGACAGTTTGATTACACAGCTGATCATCTTAAATACCTGAAACAGCTCATGAATACATATCTGCAGTCCCCCTCCCACCATGGCTTTTATTTGAGATGCCTTGCCTTCAAGTATCAGTCAATACTAGTGCTGAACCAGTTCCAGTGGTAAATTCATGAGTTATGAAATATTGTTTGGAGTTAGGAGATAGTCTAACAATGTATCCCTAGTTTGTGTATATTTTGTGTTAAGGATGGCACACTGAGACTGATTTCTGGCTGGACAGGAGGCAAGATAGAGAAAAGAAACAAAGCTCATGAACATGGGAAAAGAGCGAGAGACAGAGAAAAAAAGTAGGGCAGCACTGCAGGCTGCATGACAGTGTACAGCAGTACCTCTTTTACTTTAGATCAATATTTCATGTTATGTTCTTTAATAAAGCAAACAAATAAAATAGAAATGATCCTGTGAAGTCTCAATAAAAACACATTAAGCCACCTGTTGGGTGAACACCACATGAATAAAACATTTCTGTCCGTGAATGATGGATGGAGCAATATGATTCAGAACAAATGCATTTTCTCTGTGTGATTTATTTCTCCCTACAGATGGCCTACCTGGAACAGCGCCCCTAGCGCTTTCCCCCGTGCTCAGAACAGCACAACCCCTGGCATCCTTGGCAACCCCTACCACGCCGACGCCAGCACCTGTGGCCTCGCTGACAGTACTGAGCAGCACGGCGGCAGCAGCCCCAGAGACTACCTCAGCTGCTGGGGGAGACGAGGGGCACTCGAAGCTAAATTCCCCGTCAGAACCCGACCTCCCGGAGCCCGACGCTGAACCCGAAGCGGAGACAGACACAGAAACGGAGGAGGAGAAAGCTCGTCGTCTTCTCTACTGCTCCCTCTGCAAAGTGGCAGTCAACTCCGCGTCACAGCTGGAGGCTCACAATAGCGGTGAGAGATGTGTGCCAAGATTTGCCGCAAACGTGGAGAGTTTGAGTGGATGACAGACCACCTTTTTTTTTCCAACTTCCAACAAAACAACAAAAATAAGTTTGGATCTGCTGTACGAATGAGGTGTTTACCTGCTGGTTGTGTTTTTCTCAGTGAACACGGACTCTGCATGATTGTTTCATTCCATGTTGTGCAATTTCCATGACAGCATCTGTGTTGAAATGATTTTTTCAGTGAGTCAGTGCTTTTTGTGGGGAAGGTTGTTATCTGCTGGGTTCCTTCAGTGTTCAAGCGTTTGTTTGTCATTATTGTAGAGTTATCTCCGCTGTCTCAACAATCATTCCGGGGCTTGAAAAAACACAATTCTTCAATTATCCTTCGGTAGTTTCCATAGGAACCTTCTATCAAACTTTGATCAGGTATTGTGAGACATCCTTGCTTTTGAAAACAAAGCAAGTCATTGTTTCAAACTAATTTCTCATACTGCATTCACACGCAAAAACACACAGACACAACACAGGGAAATGACAGTACACTGAGTCATCTTTGCTTTCAGTCAGAGCTTGTTCCACTACTTCTGCCCGCAATATCTTTGTATTTTAAACATTGACTTTTTCATTAAAGTTTCAGCAACATAAAACAGTCAAATAAAGATTTCTAAACAGTTTGTCCACCATGAAAAACACAAAACACTTACTGAAATACTCATCAGGCAGCTGGATTTCACAAGTGACCACAAGGCTCTACACGAATTCACACAAATCAAGCTTCTTCATTATAGAGTATTTGGTCATCTCATAAACATTCAACCAGCTTTGCAGCCCATTGTTGTCAGCAGTATGTTTTAAGCAGTTGTAATAGCTCAAATATTCCATATGCTTTCAGTTAGGGAAAAGTCCGTCTTTGGGTTCAGTGCTTGAGTTCAATTGGCAGTGACAGTTTTGCATAAACTTGGATCTCCTTCTTTAGCTCTTCAACCTGTTGGATTACACCACGGAGCTACAAGAGCTTGACCTAAATATATCCAGATTAAACGAATGGCTTTCAACTAGCAGTTGGATCGTTTGCCCAAAAATCATTTTAATTTGAAATGTAGTGATTTCCTGCTGAATATTGAACAGCTAAACATGCTAATTTACTGCATAAGTACCTCATATTAGTGACATCTGTGTTGGTGACTTGAGCTTCTGTTTGAGTGAAACTGAAAGTTCAGCAGAGTTTTTGGATGAACCACCAGTCTTGGCCCTCACAGTGAAGTACTCGGGGAGGTATTGTTCCAGGGAGTGAGCTACAACCTGGCCCTTACTTCCTAGCCCTGAGGAGTATTTGGTCAAAAGGTCAACTTTTTCCTCAGTGAGTTTAATAGGACTGTTCACTTACTTTGATCTGTGACATAAGGATAATATACAAGTTGACCCCTTTTCCCTCAGGTGGCCTCTGTTGAGTCAAGATTCATGTACTGACCAAACTGCTTCCTGTTTGAACCTGCAGGTACGAAGCACAAGACGATGCTCGAGGCCAGGAGCGGCGTGGGTTCCATCAAGTCTTTCCCTCGAGCAGGAGTCAAAAGCAAACTGGCTACATCCTCCAAATCATCCACAGGCCTGCAGAACAAAACGTTTTACTGTGAGACATGTGACGTGCACGTCAACTCAGAGACTCAGCTAAAACAGGTGAGAGATATAAACGGAGACCGAGACACTCGTAAACTGGAAAATGGATTTCTGTGTAAAATTGGTCACAAGATCTAATTAAACAAGCAAAGCCGTATACGGATTAGACTGACATAAAATCAACATGTTTGTAATAATATGACATTTCACTCATCATGTTCATCATGCATTATAAATATCAAAGAAAATTAAAAGTCATCATCTAACGTTTTTTTTAATTATTCAGTGTATCAATGAATCATTTGGCCTTTGAGGGAGCAGTCTAGCTTTTTGGAAAACATTCTCATTTGTGAAAGGATTGATTTTATTTCCATATCTTTCAACTACATTCCCTGCATTTGGAAAGGGAAATAAAACCTAGTGCATGACATACAATAGCTAAATGAAGCTTAGCTTCATATTTTAATTGCTATTATTAAAAATGGTCTGTTTGGAGGTTTACCACTTTGTTTAATGCCATCATGACTTTATTAGAGCAGACCGGGGGAGGATATCTAATACGTTAATGTAAAAACAGTATGTTTGATTGAATAAATGTATCAGAATGAGTCATTTCACAGTTTAGGGGAAAGGAGGATGGCTAGACTGGAAAACTGACACAAACATTAGAACTTGTAAGTGCAATTTTTCTATGATTGCCTTTCACTAAGGGTACCACAGTGGTATTGTGGTTAGTGTCAGTGGTTTGACTCTCCTGATCAGCTTCGTGTGTGTAGTTTCCATTTTCTTCTCGTGCCTACAGTGTCGTATAGACTGTTGAAGATCTGAAACACAGAATGCAGATAACTCAAAAAAAAAAAAAAAAAAAAAAAAAAAAAAAAAAAAAAAAAAAAAAAAAAAAAAAAACAAAAACAACCAAAAAAAAAAAACAAAAAAACAAATACAAAAAAAAAAAAAAAAAAAAAACAAAAAAAAA
>VUQG01008244.1:6674-24050 GCA_015106755.1 Etia nguti | reverse complement strand
CCTCGATTCAGAGATGGTCTTTCCCTTTTCACGTAAATGGCCTCCTTCACTCCGCGCTCAAACCAGCGTTCCTCCCTGTCCAGGATGTGTACATCCTCATCATTGAAAGAGTGTCCACTGGCCTGTAGGTGTAAATAGACTGCAGAGTCCTGGCCTGACGAGGTAGCTCTTCTGTGTTGTGCCATCCGCTTCGCCAGAGGTTGTTTGGTTTCCCCGATGTATAAATCCTGGCAATCCTCCTGGCACTTAACAGCGTACACTATGTTACTCTGTTTGTGTCGGGGGACCCGATCCTTGGGGTGGACCTTCAGTGGGTTGGTTTCAGTCATTATGCAAATGTACTGTTTATAAGATTGGGGAAACCTGCAGTCAGCTGAGACTGAAGAAGTCACTTGGATGAGTGACGAAACGTTTCTCCCACAAAACGCTACGTCCAGATGAACAGAATCAACTTTTGGAGATTTACCTTCCTGGATGATTGAGAATGCATCAAGACGTACAGTGTGCTTGTTTGGAGTCTTTTCTGGGCCAATTCTGGTCCCCAGGCCTCATGTTTGACACTCCTGATTTAGATGGAACAGGCACTGATAAAAATGCTGATGTCATGTAAGACTTAATATTGATTGTATTTAGGCGGTTGGAGACACTGTTTGGGTTTTTGCTGATCTGGATAACAACTTGATCTTTAGCATTCCTCTGTGTCTGCGTACTACAATCACTGCCTCTGAAACAAACCCTGAGGCTTCGTGTTTTGTCTCTCAGTTCTGGCAGCTCTTCAACGGGCTGTCTCTGTTCAGAATGGCTCAGCTCCCAGAGTGTAAAGAATGGCAGGTCAGTGGTCTCATACTCACCATGTTTTACGGTTTCTATGTGACATCCAGTCACCATTAGCACAGATTACATGCTTACACCAACGCAGATCTATTGTGGTAACTGTGTGTTTAGGATACGACTCATCCTCTTCTGCTAACTCATGTTCTCTGGGCTCCAATGTCATACCAGGTTTCAGTGTGTGGGCTCTGCTTCCTTATTCTCTTCGCGGGAAACTTCTTCACCACTGTCGCAGTTGTTCGTCAGAAGCTTAAGAGCAGGAATCAGAAGCCAAAGAGCCTGTGATGCAGGAAATGTAACAAGCAACATAAATGCTCAAATTGACTAATCACTCACAGTTAAATGTCCAGTTATGATCCACATCACTTACATGTTCAGAGACAAGCATCAATCTCCAATATAGTCATTATTTTACAGATTTTCTGCAAATTAGTTTTTAGCCCTTAATGTTATTTCCAGGACAGCTATATTTTATGTTTAATGTTATGATGTGTAATTAATGTTATATTTTATTTCTCTATGTGTTAAACTAATGATTAGCAAACAATACAGCCTGGGCTAAAAAAATAAATAAATCAGTGTTTTTTCCATTTCATGTTTTATTTTTAATGCTCATTCAGTGTCATCATAATCAAAGGCTTTTTCAGTTATTAATAAACAACAAAATTGACTGAATTTCTACTTTAAACAAGGAGCTGGAAACATTCCTCAGAGATTTTGGTCCATATTGAAATGATTGCTCAAGTTTTGTCAACTGCACATCCATGATGTGAATCTCCTGTTAAACCACATCCCAAATGTGCTCTTCTGGAATGAGATCTGGTGACTGTTGAGGTCATTCGAGTACAATGAACTCACTGTTATGTTCAAAAAACCAGTTTGAGATGATCTGAGCTTTGTGACATGATGTCGTATTGTGCTGGAAGCAGCCATCAGAAGACAAGTACACTGTGGTTACAAAGGGATGGATATGATCGGCAGGCTGTGGGTTTTAAACATTGTTTAGTTGATGTTTAGTTGGTACTAATGGGCCTACAGTGTGCCAAGTAAATATCCCTGACATTATTACATCACCAGCAGCCTGAATCATTGACACAAGGCAGGCAGAAAAACAAGCAAACTTCACACAGAAAGGACGCAGGCTGGATTTGAACCCTGTGAGGCAAAAAGACCAGACAACATTTTTCCATTCTTCCATTGTCCAACTTTGGTGTCAGCTGTATCCTCAGTCTCCTGTTCTTAGCGGACAGGTGTGGCACCCAGTGTGGTCTTCTGCTTCTATAGCCCATCTGCATCAAGGCGCAACCTGCCATGTATCCAGAGATGCTCTTCTGCATTACCAACAAGGGGCAGTGGCTCTATTTGCGTTTAGAGGCAGCTGAGCTGATATACCTGTCAAAGTACGTGTTTATGTGAGGTTATATTACAGAGTAGAGATGTCAAGTCTACTTTGTCATGTTTTAGTGACTGAAAAATCCTTCAGTTATTTGGATTAATGAGTAGAGGAAATAAAAAATCCTAAAAAATGTATTTAATTATTTAATAAAAATTCACTCAGTGGACAAAGGTAGAGTTAGCCCTCTGTGATTGGACATAGCAGGAGTAAAGTTTGCTTTACTACCAACAGGTTTTGGCTGGAATAATTAAACTGTGTACAAAGGCCTGTTTTTTGTGTTTTTTTTGTGTTTTTTTGTGGGTTTTTAAAAAAAATCTTGTTTACTTTGAAAGTGTACCATAGTGCACATGAACAAATACACTCTTTTCCAAACAGTGCAGAAGTTGTACTACTCCTGCTATTCTTGTATTGGAGGAGTACTCTTTAATTTTTGTATTAAGTTTTACTTGTCAATAAACTACAGTTCTCATTGTAAGTGTACCTAATGAAAGTATCTGAACACGCAGGGAGAAAGCCTGACGGATTGTGGGGCTGTCACGTGTCCTTGGCACTGTGAACATAAAGTTAAACTTGCGAGGTCACGTTTGATGAGAGCACCTCTCAGAGATATATGGAGTTTGTTCTGTTCGTTGTATTACATAACCCTGACCCTTTGCCTGCTGCACCTCGCCTGTTATTTACTGAGCCAGATTAGATGTGCACGGGCGAGTCTATATTAAAAAAAAAGACCCATACAATAAATCAAATTAAGTTTTTGTTTGTTTGTTTGTTTTCATCTGTCATTTTTAAGCTGAATCACGTCTTCAAAAAAACACAGATACTCAACTTCTCCAAAAATAACATGACGAGGCAAAACGCCCCTGGCCTTCACGGTCCAAACCCCACCCCCTGACATCCCCCCGCTTCCAGGACGGAGTTGGTTTGATCCTGCATGGCGTAAAGTTTCCTTCCGCGTCGAGCACGCCAAGAGTCTGCCGTAAATCCAGGAGAAGAAGAAGAGTGCCGTGCGAGAAGATTGCACAAAGAGGAGCGAGGCAGAGACGGTAAGATGCTGGGAAAACTCGCCTTTTATTTGGTTTACGTCAACTGGTGCTCTGTGGCAGTCTGCGGAGACTCAAACCTAAGCGATATCGGACTCATCATCACAAGAAACCTCTAAGACAGAGCCAATATTCCGCTTTTTACGTCATTATTAGCTCAAGACTACAGGCGACTCCAGTGTTACGCAAACTGAGGTCAACTTGTGTAATGTTTAAGCCACCAACATTTTAAAGTACAATCTGATCATTTTTAAAAGCGAAATTTATCAAATTAATGTGTGTGTCTGCGTTCACCGGTGTTTTGTGTAATGTGTTTACAGCCAGCGTTGTCACGCTCCAGAATATAGTCAGAGCCCGGTTCCGCTCGCTACTATTTTCTCGTTATTTATTAATTTGCAATGTGTAAAATGGGATTAAGTCTGCTATAACGGAGCTAACTAACACTCCTAACTAGTATAACCGGTGTGTAGCGTGACATTACGTGTGGTACTACACACACACACACACCCGTGGCCCAATCTGGACTGTCCCACAGCTGATAACGCTTTCGTGACTGAAACGCGTATTTATTTTAGGTGAAAGAGCTGGACCGTAGAGATGTCCCAGTTGAACTGCTTCGCTTTTATCAGATTTCTGGTGTTGTTGGACATTTTTGCCCACAACTCACTTTATGTGGTTGTACTTCTAAACAAAAGTTTCTCACTATTTTTCAAAATATGCCACTTGTTAGTAGCAGCGTGTAGGTATCCGGTGAGATATGTCTATCACTGTGGGTCATTTAAGTCAGTGATCTGTTAGGGCACATGTGTTTGACATGGGTGAGGATATAAAAAAAATAAAAAGCGTTATTCATATAGTGTTACTCAAGGTTTTTTTTTATCGCTACATCACAGGTATCTCTGAAGGAGTCACATGCAGGTCACTAGAAAGTTAGTGTGTAAAAAGGGCACCTATGATGATGAAGCAACTGAACTGGCTCCTTGTGAGTTGTAGATGTCTTCTTTCTGTTACGGGAAAGCAAAACTAACTTTAAATGTCAAGATTAGGTCGTCATTCTTTTATAAAACAGATGTGTCAAATAAAAGACCCAGGGGGTCCGGAATCAGCCCGGCAAATCTCCAATCTGGCCCACTAGTGTGAAGGAGGACACAAAATTTGGAGTTTCAATTTTTTTACTTTTCCGTTTTCAGTCTTTTCTGTCTAAAAAAGTAATTAAGATCCTTTTTTTCTTCTATCTGCTTTTCACAGTAGATCCACAGTTCTGATTCAGAAAAACTCTGATTTAGAAAAACCTTGTTTGATAATTAAAGCATTCTGAGAGATTAGCTACAGATCTTTTTCTGTTAATTTTATTTATGTATTGTGAATTAAGCCCAAAGAGACAGATTTTTTTAAATTTTTATTTTTTTACAGCAGTATTTCTTTATCATGCAGAAAAACTGATATGTACTGCTGAACTTTTCCTATATTAAAAAAATATGAGGGATTAAACTTCTTTACACTGACAGGTCCGGCTCATTTGAAGTCACTGTATGTGGACCATGATGTAAAATGGGTTTGACATCCCTAGTTTTAAAATAACTTTTTGGCTGGCTTTTTACCAGGTTGAAGGTTAAATGGTTTCAGGGTAAGGGCTTGGGACCAGTTTGTGTTGCTGAACTTGAGGGTAAGAGGGATGGGTCAGCATATGTGGCCCTTCCCCTTACACAGTGAGTGGAGCGGGCAGCAGCCACTTTTTGGGAGTAAAGGAAAAGGCTTTTAGACTAAA
Source organism: Etia nguti (assembly GCA_015106755.1). Lineage (NCBI taxonomy): Eukaryota > Metazoa > Chordata > Actinopteri > Cichliformes > Cichlidae > Etia > Etia nguti. Next base: position 19,015 of record VUQG01008244.1, on the reverse strand, counting down.
TATGAGAATTGGTTCATCCAAATGTGTAACTTCATTTTCCACATTGCGCTAAGCAGTTGTAGAAATGAGCAAGGAACAAGTAAGAGGAGACGTTTAGAGATTTCATGAGTTATTAGTCATATTTGGTGAATTATCACTGTTTTCTTGTGTCTTTAGCCAGAAACAAATGGGCATGAGTTTTCTATGTGGCTCCGTCATGTAGTGATTCACACATTTACCTAACAAATGAAAGAGCTTAAGCTGGGGGGGAGACATAAATTTCTTCTGGCTTGCATCAGGAAGGGAAGCTGGAGTAAAAGGGAAAAAAAGTTGCCAAACATGCGTAGCTACCTGCTGTTGCAACACTTTGTCACTAAGGGCGCAGCTGAAAGTAGCTTTTTAAGTAAGCATGTTCTTTGTGACAGATTGAGCTTTATGCAACTCACTGTGACGTTGAGAGAAGGTGTGGGTTTTGTTCTCAGATTAAGTTCTCTGATCCTCCCAGGAAGTCACTTATGTTGTTGGAGGGGTGCCTCTGGGGCGTTTAGCTTGGATACTGCTTGTGGAGTTTGTTTTTTCCTGTATGGTCACAGTGACACTTGGCTTCTGATAACGCTACCTGTTTGAATAAAATGTTCACTAAAAGGGTTTGAAACCGTTTATTTAAGAATAAGACCTTTAGCTTGTTGTACTAAAAAATATATAAACCTTTGAGTGTTATATCTTGCAAAACATATCTATATAGGTGGATTGTTTATATTTTTAAGTGTTTCCAAAGGTGTGGATCATTTGGAGCATTTTATCTTCATCAGTCGTTGATGAATTTATCTGTTCAACTGATCTTTTCATCTCACTGGAAGTTTCATAACTTCACATGAACTTATCTGAGATTAAATTAGAAGCAATTACACTACAATACTTTAAAGATTTGTAAAAAAGGACTTGGTGGATAATGCTTTCTAATATGTTGGGTTGTCATGTGACTTTTATCACCATGACTCCTGTACCCACTGTGATAGGGCTGAGCTGCCTATGAAATAGTTTGCTTAATAAACCAGTGACTCTGTGGTTTAGTTTAGTGTGCATGGTAGCACCGAGTGAATGTCTGCATGGCTAGTTGTTCATTAGCCATCTTGGAGGATCAAAGAAGCTTCAGGTCATTGTTTTCAGTCTGTGAACCAAACTGAAACCTGAGCGCTCAGAACATTAAGTCCTCTCGACCTCGGTATGAAAAGAGCCGGTGCCGTTGCTGCACGACAAGAAATTCCTCATGCACCGAAGGCAGTGGTTTACAATGCCACAGTATCCCGAGCCAAATGCAAATCCCAGTTGTCTGCTATTGTGTGAACACAAGGTGTCATTGTGTGCTATAATGCATAGCAGGTTGCTTACATATGTTAGCAAGGGTGTTGTCTGTGTGCATTAGCCTTTATAAGCTTTGTTTATTTGGAGTTTAACATTAAAATGTGAATTTCACAGATCGATAGCGCCATCCTCATGTCAGTGACATGTTCACTGTAAATCATTGGCCTGTAGCTGATGGGCTGTTTTAGATCTAAATCTGTGGTGTGTTGAACAGTAACTGAATGATGTCCATCCTCAAGAGTCGCAACTTTAAATCCCCCCCCCACCCCAAATACATAAAAAATAAATTTATAAGCGGAAAAAATTGTCAATAATTTGTTTTTGTTTTTTTTTTAACTTTAGCTGTGTTCTGTCTTTCCTCACGTAGAGGACCCACATGCCAGATATGGACACCGAGACCACCCACACCGAGCCCGTAGTGGATGAAGAGGCACCTCTCTTCAGCAACATGGACCTCTTGCTGTTCTCCGTCATTGTCGGCTTTGTAGTTTACTGGTTCATGTCCCGCAAGAAGCCTGAGCCCATTCCCGAATTCAAAAAGCTCGACACACCGTGAGTATCCATCAGCTTTCAGGTTCCAACTGGGACGTGAACACATGACACGAGGTTAACGAGTTTAAACTCTTAAACGGGAGTAGTCGGGGTAATTTAGTAGAACTGCTCAATAGCTTTTTTTTTTTTTTTATTATCTTCAGTCACAGTTTTAAATTGTTGTAGCAGTACTGGTGCTGCGTCGTAAATTATCCTCACGTGTAGATGCGTACTTAAACTGTACAGCTGGACACTCGTGGGTCAAAGTTTGCTTTCAGAAGCCAAGTTGCGTCATATGTAGGCGGATCCTCATCAGGAGCTGCTGCTCTTTCATTTATGTATCCAGGGACCGGCTCTAATGGCGTTTGCTAAATTAGCTTATTAACGAGGACATTTACTGGGACGCACAGATGATTTGTGCTGGTGGATAAACCTTTGGTCCCTAAACTAATTATGTGTCTTGTGTGGGCAGACTTCAGCTTCTTACCACCTTAACCTGGCAAAAATGTGCTGGACTAAGTTACATAAGTTATCTGTGTTATATGCCATCTGTTTTTTTTTTTGTTTTTTTTTAATCTTTATCAAATAACTTCTTGTTTTCTAGACAATTATAAACATGTAAGGATCAATGTGAATTTACAAATACACAGTGAAAGTGAAGATTCAACATAGGCTTCTCTTTTACTTTGTTTTTTCAGGTATATTTTAAGTAGGTATGATACTGACCCAGAAAGCTTGATTGGTTGTCAATCACAATGGGTTGATACATGATCCCAACCGTTCACTCACTTTGATCCAAATAAGGCCAGTGCAATTAAAGTAGATGACTAAGACCAGCACGTTTTATTTAATTCTTTGATTGTATTCATCATTGGCCAGTTTTGATTATTTTAGGAAACTTATATTCTTGGATGTATTTGTTTCTTTATTTCTTACATTTTATTTTATGGTAAGGAAACCCTGTACTATGATGTGAGTTCAGCAAATCTAGTCTCTTTCTGTTATCTGGAATCACTTACCCTAACACTGTCAATCAGACTAAACAGTCACATAAAGCCACTTACTGCTCGCTAAGTTAACCCAGGGTTACCTTTGCGTGTTCACATGACCGGGGTGGTGTTACACCAAGTAATCAATTTAAAGGGGGGTTTCACAGCTCATATGACTCCTTTTCCACAGAAAATGATCCCTATGAGCGCCACCTGCTCCAGAGATGTTATTAGATGGTGATTAAAAATCTACAAAGAGCGTAAAAACCTGCAACACTGTTGTAAATAGGACAAGAGATGTATTGCTAGTGTACAGAGCAATAAAATAAACATTTTAATTCTGGTTAATCATTTTATGGCCAAGTGCATTGTCTGTGGTGCTTTTTATTTCTAAGGTGACAGCTGCATATTAGATGTCTGAAACTTTAAACTGCATACATTTAAATGTTGAAGCTTACTGTCCCACAGCCTGATAAAGGAGATGAGGAAATGGCTTCAGTTTCCCATCAGATCAAGGTGAAATTGATTGATTTGATGCATATTCCTGTGACAGTCGTCGCACAGTTGGCACTTCATTCAGTGTTTTTGGTAAGGTACAGCTTAACAAGCTGTACATAGAAAACATATTCCCTCAGCAGAAAATCTCTAATATGTTTAAAAGATACTGTAAATAAAAGAATAAGTGAAAACGTGGCGCTCTCAGATGATTTTAAACCGAAATTTAGGACATAAACTCCTCCTGAGAGTTTTAGTTTTATTCTCTCAACTGCAGACTCGCTGCTGTTTTTAAGGGTTTGAAAGTAAAGAATTCAAATGGGCTTAGACTGCATACACATTTGACATGTCAGCAAGTACAGTTTAGGTTTCCTGTTGTAGGATCGTATGCATCTAGGAAAATAAAATTATCAAATTGTTTGCTGCCAACAGAAAAAACACACATTTTAGATGCAGCTGAAAAACTTCTCATGTTCTCTTCGTAGGCTTCTGAGCGATCTCCTAGGAATAGTGACTCTAAAGAATTGATTGGTCAGCAGGTGTAATTGTCATACCTGTTTCTCTCTAATCTGCAACATAATCTACTCCGGAGCAGGTTGGCCCTATAGCGATATACTCTGTTAAGAAAGGAACAGAGTAAAGAGCAGTAAAGGAAACCCAGCATTAAGTCTGGATAAGCCATAATCCTGGTTTGTAGTTCAGGTGTCTGATGTTTCCTCTCGCATGACGATTTCCAGCCTCTTCCTCACAAACTTTAACCCTGATATCAGGTCTGTGCTCAGTATCTGGAGGTATCCACAGCCATGGTATCGGTATTAGAGTGCAAACAGAAAAGCCGAATGAGATAATCCCTCATTTTCATATTGTTTTAATCTACTTTCAAAAAATGCGATTAGTCAAATTGTTTTTTATTAATATGAAAGAAATTGGTGAAAGTCATATAGTCATTTTTATGAGTAAAATATATATTTTTTTCTTTCTTTTTTAAATCACAAAAGCTCAAAGTATTTTCCAGTACCACAGTCTGAGTAAAGGAGATCTTAAAGCAGTTACATTGAGAAAGAGAGAAAAAAAAAAAAAAAATCAAAATGAATGAATTTTCCCTCAGCTACTCATCATAGCTGTTTTTAGTACTGAACATTTCTTATAGTTTAAGATGAATAAGCGTAATGGGGAGTGTTCTGTTTCAGTCTTCTTTATGAATGGAAAGTGTTTTCTCCTCAGACGAGGCCTCAGGACGCTGTCTCCCAGCAGACACTGTGACATCCTTAGAATAGATCGGCTGAGGACTCTCTAGTAAATGTTTCACTACTTGTGACCTTTTTTTTTCTCTCATTCTCTCTTTTCACACAGTTTCTGTCCTCTCATAAACTCAACCGGTCTGTCTGTCTGGCTCCTCTTCCTCTCTTCTGAGCCCTCCCTCCCCACTCTGCTAAGTCGAGGTACAAGCCTGTGCAGATCACGAGTGGGTGTTCCTCAAGTTACATCCAGTTGAGTTAGGGTCACAGTTAAAGCGATTCCATCCGACCACATTAAGTTGTTGGGGAGGGCTCATTCATTTTCTGTAGAGACTACTTACTGAAGCAAAAATGAAAATGAAGCAAAAGGAAATCCTGACCATTTGTGTTAAAGCAGGAATTTGGTTAGAAAGGAGGTAATGACCCCTGGAGAACATGTTTTTGTTGAGGGCGGGCCTAAAGAAAAGGGAGTTGGGGGGGCAGCACACCCTCAAAGCTGGTCTCCCCTCCCCTTAAAGGGGCAGTGATTGCCTAACTGCTATGAAGGGGGCGTAGTTTTGTGTGTCTTTCCTGTGCTTTTGTTTTTGGCCCTGAACCCGTTTTGAAAGTTCCCTGGAGTGCGAACGAGGCAGGCGCGCCAAGTTCCCTTTTGTGAGCCCTCTCCAAAGGTGGAAAGTTGAGGCTGAAGACAAGCAATCCTTTCTTTGTACACAGTTAATTTTTTCCTTTCTTTTAAATCGTCCCTGCCGCTGCTTTTTTTCCCCTCCCCATGTCGTGGGTGCGTGTTTGTGTGTGGGTGCGCTCTGAGCTTGATCCTCCATTGGAGAAGGGCCATGTCACACACGAAATCCTTTTATGATAAATGAGGTTGCCATGGAAATGACATCCCCACCCTCCCCTCTTCCTCTCTCCTCCAGTTTGGTGGGGGCAGGGGATACTTCAGGGGAAAAACATACCATTCATTGCCCCCCTCCTCCTCCTCCTTTCTCCTTCAGTGGACCACTAAGGAGTTGCTCTGATAACCAGCCAAATTCTCAGATTGGACTTTTTTGCTCCTAACACCTCTCAGGCTGGAGAGGAAAAGGGGCGGGGATGAGCAGGAAGGCATTTTCAGCCCGAGATCGTTTCAGTGTGTTTGTGTGTGAGTCAAACGTGTGGGTCTGCAGATCGGCTGGATTTTATGGGAAAGTCAGTTTCCCACCATTGTGTTCTCAGCGGTTGCCAGACACTCTCAGGGCTTGTAGGCTGCTGTGCTCGTGTGTGTGTGTGAGTGTGTGTGTGTGTGTGGAGTTGTGTAGAGCAGACGCTGCTGGTTTCACAGAGCAGTACAGGAAGAAGCAGAGTTCAGATTGTGTTTGAAGCTTCTAAGGAGAAGTCGGGTCGCTCTGCAAACCTGTAAATATCTCTCTGACTTTTTGGGCTGGTCTTACTTTTCCATCTCGCGCCTTTGGACCATCCTGCCTTTTTTATTTTTTTTTTTTAATTTATTTTTTCCCCCCCGAGCGTGGCGGCACCCGGTGTTGCCTAGCCAGCGGTGCTAGTGGCAGTGGTGAGCTACAGGGCTGCATGCCATGGGCTGTGTCTTCTCCCTGCCAGAGGACAGGAGAGATGCTGCTGAGAGGTCAGTGACATGTTTGATTTACTGCTTCAAAGCATGATGCAGTGTGTTTTTTAATGCTGCTTACATGAACGGTGATGTAACATTTTTGTAACATTTGCCACTGGCTGCCTGCTGATTAGGCTGATAGCACAGCAAGTAATTTTTAAGCACTGAGTAGTAGCCTGTTTCCAGTAAAACCTCTGAACACAAACCATAGCTGTTTGTTTCAAGACGTTAAAACGAGCGCTATAAGAAGCTATACGTTGTTTCTGGAGGTTATGTAAGACGCAGATAAAATCTATTTGACTGCAAGTCCAATTTGATTATTGGCTGCTCTGTTTCTTTTCTTGTTTTCCCTCGCCGCATGGGTCATTTGCACATTTACAGTCTTGTTTGCTTTAGTTCTTTATATCAACTTTGCATACGGCTCGGTTTCCATGTTACTGGCACATTTAAATAAAAAGGAATGGAAATGCATGTCATTCATTGGTTGTGGCATCATAAGATCAAGATCAAGGGATAACTTCCTGGATTGGATCTTCATCTTAATTTCTATTTGTACAACTAATTACTCAGCAGCAGGTTGGAGGTTTGTTTTATCACAAGGAGCCAGACTTCCTTGAATTTAATTTTTTTTTAAAATAATTTTTATTTTTTTATGAAGTGGTCTCAGGCGATAGTTCACCGGGTTTTTCAAGGTTTTTTTGTTGTTTTGTTTTTTTTCACTCATTTTCAATCCAGTGTCTGTTTCTGACCATTTTCAGAGGAATGTTTGTTTGTAAGCCACTTAACAGTGAATAAGGGATGAGCCAGTGTTGTCTACACGTGGTAGACATGTTAGCAAAGAACCAGTTTTGTTCCCATTTCTTTAGTTGAATCTGCACAAAATGCCAAAAACAGTTTGACAGGTTCGCAAAGAGCTAAAAATTGGCACATCTGTTCTGGATTGTGTTAAAAATCTGAGAGTACTGGACAAGTGGAAAACAAAAGAAGTGTCTAAGCAAAACCTATCTACACAAGATGTACAGCATCTCTTATGTCCTTTAGAAATGGGAACAAATCCAGCAAAGACCTGACACAGGACATGAGAGATGTTCACTGAAGCCTCACCAGAAGTGGTGTGAAAATCAGTGGCAGGTCTTTGGATCAAGTCATTGTAATTGTGTAAAGAGGAGGTTAAAAGTAACGCAGTGAGTGTCTACGGCCATCTTTAAAATACGATGGCGGCTCTGTCGGGGTTTGAGGCTACACCCCAGCTGGCTAGCAAATCCACCACACCTGTTGGCCGTTGATCCCGATCATCACATTTTAACTCAACCTCATTTGATATTATTTGTATTTTAGGCTGCAATAATGGTGAGATTGATTTATAGTCACAGCCTTTGCTGCATGTGTATATTTGATGTATTATAACGTAGCCGGGCGCTGCATTGACTTTGAACTCGCGTAACCTTGCTGTTTTGTAATTTCACACAGAAATCCTTCCTTTTGGCTGGTGGCTCAGAGCTGATAACACTTCAGACAGATCCTGCTGAAGCTGTCAGGAAGGGTTTCGCTTCAGTGCAAAGGGTTGTTTTTTGGTTCAGAGGAAAAACTGAATGAAGATGCTTTTATTTCCCCTTTAATATATAATTACACGTTCAGCATTAATCCCACACACCCTGCAGGGGTTAAGTTCACTGAGGTTGTATTGGGTTTTTTGGGCCCTTTGTTGGGAATACAGTGTGCTGTGGAAACCCGTCTTATGTCATAGAGTTTGCATCAAATCAATATGTTGCTGCTCAGCGTTAATGGCTTTGCTGGAGGTCTTGTCCTCCTGAATCATGGCAATCTAACATTGTGTTCATCTTGCATTAGTATTTATGCTCGTAGTCATGTGTGGCCTGCATATTCCTTTATCAGTGCAGATGTCCACTCAGGGCTTTGATGCTGAATGAAGCTGTGCTGCCTTTCATTTTGCTGCCTGCTGCTCGTTTTTGTTGTTGTTGTTGTTGTTTTTTTTTTTTAATGTTTCAGTCCATTAGTGTTTGACTTTGTAAATATGAACCCAGAGTTTAAATCATCTGATGTAACACATTATATACTGAGGACTGTGTAATGTATGCGTCTGTGGGTGTACAGATGATTGGTGTGAGCAATGCTTTGCTGATAGCCTTCCCACTGATGTAAGAATTGCATCAATTGCGGGTAGTCAAGACTTGCTAAACATTTCTTTTTAAACTGTGTCACCTTACAGTAAATGAATCACTAAGATGAAAAATGTGTGCTTAAGTAAAACCAAAAAATCCCCATCTTTAAAAATACTCAAAGTCTGCAACAGAAATGAGAAGCCTTTAAGTAATCGAGTGAAGTGACGCTGCACTGAGTCTCATACACACTTAACTCTCCTCGAAGTATTTAAGTGGTGCTGCTACCCTGCATTGCTGGGTGTTTTACCAACTCCTCCACCATCCCAGTATCCACCTGTAGGCTCCAAATGGATATTCGGTCCCCAGTTTCCGTATGTAATATTTGCTCTGAGTGACAAGCTCAGTCTAGATGCCGGTCGCGCCTCCCTGAGCCTATTTCTCTCAGAGGTTTCTTTTTAAAGGGGGGGTTTTCATTCCCACGGTTGCCAAAGCTCAAAGGGGGTCATTTGATTGTTGGGGCTTTGTTTTCTTTGCATTATTGTAGAGTCTTACAATATAAAGCACTTTAAGGCACCGGTTGTTGTTATCAAATATGCTATATAAATACAATTAAATTCAAACTCTAAATTCAAATTCTGTTGCTGTAATAAGTCATTTTAATGTGTTATATGTTTAACTCATTTGTGATGATAAACCCAATTCTCATTAGCATGTGGGATCCGATATTTTTTTTTCACTTGTTTTTGTGTTGCGTTGATGGTATTTTTGACTAAAGACAGGCAGCATACTTACAGATCAGTTTTCGTGTGTGTGTTTGTGTATCATGCTGGAACAATCCTCATCTGAGAGTCATCCTTCAAGAGAGAACATTGCACATCAGAAATCTTTCTAGATTATAACCTACACTTATCAGCCACTTTGTTAGGTACACCTGTTCAGCTGCTCTTCTGTTTCTTGAACATAAGAATGAGTTCACTTGTGGGCAAATGGCCTCCACTGTCATTAGATCTCAATCCAATACGATCACCTTTTGGGATGTGGTGGAACGGAAGATTCACATCGTGGATGTGGAGATGACAACTCTGCAGCAACTGTGTGATGCTGTCATGTTAATATGGACAAATCTCTGAGGAATGTTTCCAGCATGTTGTTTAAACCATACCATGAAGAATTAAGGCTGTTCTGAAGTCAAAAACGCATCTAACCTAGCTACCGGCAAAGTGTGTGTACCCAACAAAGTGGCCACTGAGTGTATAAATGTCCTGTCTCCAACAGCTTTTGCACTCATGTCCCAAACATTCAAAGCTTCTGGCCGCTACACAAATCTTTGCAACCACCTATTACATGTATGAGGTCATGCTCGTGACTGTTGATGCAGTTCAGGTTTACAGTACGTGTGCAGCTGATGATTTAACTAAGGCTTTAAAAAAACACAAAGTACTTTGACCTCTCCAGCTGTCAGCCATTTGGAAGAAAGAAAAAACTTGCTGTAATTCACCCATCAGCTTCTTTGCAATGGTTGTTACTGCTAAATGGTCTTTAACCATAGTGTCTTTGTAAAAGGATAGTCGTCTCTGCTTATTTGTAATTATAATATATCATTATCTTTTCCAGGACACCCACCACAAGAGAGACCAGTTTCATTGAGAAAATGAAGAAAACCGTAAGTACTGCTGCTTTATCAGATAGACGAGTGAGCTCCACACTTCCAGAGTTAAACAGTATTAATGTTGTGGTTATTCACCAGCTATTGATTATCTTTATGGGCCCTGCAGAGTAGTTTTGTTGCCCTCTTGCTGAGTGGATGAAGCATACAATAACTGTAATGGTATCCCTGCTGATGTGACCACATTAAGCTCTTGATTTCCAAACAATGTTTTGACTTTTGTGGAGCTGTTTTATAGCCAGAGCTGAGCAAAGACTTGGGGTTTGACTTAAGTGGTTTTTGAATAAAATAGTTCAGCTAGCACCGTGGTGGCAGGAAGGATCTTTGGCCACCACTGAGGCTTAACTTTGGCCCCGTTTATGTGTCAGCAGTTCTGAAGGTGGCACAGATTTACACATGGGGATGGAGTGTACAGAGGTGTCTCCTGGGGGGGCGAAGAAGAAGGAAAAAAAGAGTAACTTGATAATGGAGCTGTACTGGTTTAGAGTTTGGGGCGTTCCTGTCACATGCATTAGTCCCACAGTGCAAACGCCGGTCTAAAGATGCCTTTTATCTAGATTAAAATAATTTAGTTCATCTGTTGTTAACATACTTTGTGCCATAATGCATTTACATTATGTAATGTAAGTGATGACTAACTATCTGTGTGTACAGGGAAAGAACATCATCGTGTTCTACGGATCTCAGACGGGTACAGGAGAGGAATTTGCTAACAGGCTGTCTAAAGACGCTCAGCGTTACGGCATGAAGGGAATGGTTGCTGATCCAGAGGAGTATAGCATGGTAAGTACTGCGAGTGAATGAAATACACACCACAGTGAGCAAAAATGCAGTTATTCTGCATTGTTCAAACATGACATGTTTGATTTAAGGATTCGTAGCGAACCTTTTGTAGTTTCTAGATAAATAAAACATGTACACACCACCTCATCAGCTGTTCCAGTCACAGTTGGATCTAATGGCCGCTTGTTGAGAATCGGTGTTTGCATGCATTTGAAACTTTGATTCATTCTTTTAGTTCAACGTCTCGGATTCTCTCTCATTACAGGGGGAACTGTCCCGTCTGTCTGAGATTAAAAACTCACTCGCCATCTTTTGCATGGCCACCTACGGAGAAGGAGACCCAACTGATAATGCACAGGACTTTTATGACTGGCTGCAGGAAAATGATGATGAGGATCTCTCCGGACTAAACTACACTGTGAGTTTTTATGCTCAATTTTAAAAATTCTTTCAAATTAAAAGCGACTGCAGGAGAACTTTGTTGTCCAAAGTGATCTAGAAAAAGCTTTTATGTTTTAATAAGCACAACAAAGGCAGTGAAATAGATGCTGGGTGAGATATCGGTGACTGCACTTTGTTCTGCATGATCTACGTTTGAAGTTTGTAGCATGTTGGACTGCACTTGGACTGTTACTTCCTACCAATCGTGCTACACTGTCATGATGGAAAGCCCAGTCAGGTTATAAACTGACTGGCTTTTCTAAGGTAAAGAATAATAAATGGAGATGATGATGATGATACTTGGTATTTGAGTCACCAGCTACACAGCCTGGATTTGCGTCATGCCGTTCATGTGTGACATTGTGCTATTGTTGGGAGTCTATGGCCTCATTTGAGTGAAAAATTTGATTATCGAAAAGCTGATTAAACTTTTTTTTATTTTTTTTACACAAACTTCTTGTTTTCACCATTGTGCGTATTTTGGCATGTATGCAATTTGAGGGAACAGGACAAGTGGAGGACAAAATAGCAAGTGGAATGCCTAAAAAACAAACTATCCACAGCAGATGTCATATCCTTTGACTTTGGATGATCACATCCTGCACCCGTTTTCCATTTTCTTTGCACAATACGAAGAAATGAGGGGTGACTCAAGACTTTTGCACATTACTGTGTTTTGGTTTTCGTCAGTAGAAAACCAGTCGGACATCTGCAGTGATCTCACAGTCGCACGGGATTATATCGAGTGTATTATTTTGGTGGCACTGAACCAAAGCCGTGTACTGGCGACTCTTCATTGTGTCCCGGTCTGTTTTCAGGTTTTTGGTTTGGGCAACAAGACGTATGAACACTACAACGCGATGGGGAAATATGTGGACAAAAGGATGGAGCAGCTGGGAGCAACACGCATCTTTGATCTTGGTTTGGGAGACGACGATGGCAAGTAAGTGACTGACGAATCCTCTGAGCCTAAAAAGAAGTGAGCTCCACATTTTTGGGGGGTGCAGCACTTATTGTGGGTTGAGATAGCCGCTACTTTTCTTTTTTTACATCTATCTCTATCTTGGGATCGAGATTTTTTTTTTTTTTTTAATTTTACACACATAAATAAATACATAAAAAAAA
>VUQG01008243.1:55978-74581 GCA_015106755.1 Etia nguti | reverse complement strand
CCGGCAGGAGGTGGCTGATATCCAGAAATCCTACCAGTGGCTGGACAAAGCTGGACTGAAAGACAGCACAGAGGCACTAATCATGGCAGCACAAGAACAAGCTCTGAGTACAAGATCCATAGATGCTGGGGTCTATCACACCAGGCAAGACCCCAGGTGCAGGCTGTGTAAAGATGCCCCTGAGACAATCCAGCACATAACAGCAGGGTGCAAGATGCTAGCAGGCAGGGCATACATGGAACGCCATAACCAAGTGGCCGGCATAGTATACAGAAACATCTGTGCCGAGTATGGCCTGGAAGTTCCGAGGTCAAAATGGGAGACGCCCTCAAGGGTGGTGGAGAATGACCGAGCTAAGATCCTGTGGGACTTCCAGATACAGACGGACAAAATGGTGGTGGCTAACCAACCAGGCATAGTGGTGGTAGACAAACAGAAGAAGACGGCCGTAGTGATAGACGTAGCGGTTCCGAAGGACAGCAACATCAGAAAGAAGGAACACGAGAAGCTGGAGAAATACCAAGGGCTCAGAGAAGAGCTCGAGAGGATGTGGAGGGTGAAGTAACTGTGGTCCCAGTGGTAATCGGAGCACTAGGTGCGGCACTAGGCAGATATCTACGTATATACACACACATATCTATATCTATCTCTATATATGTATCTCTATCTATATAGCTCTCTCTCACATGTTCTGTTAATGTCCCATATTCTTTTTAACTCAAGTGGCCCGATGATCTCCACACCGACCTGAACCTTGCAGTCACTGGTGCCGACAGCTAAGTAGCTTCCCTCTTTAGTCCAGGACAAGGAGCAGATGTAGTCCTCTTCACGCTCCATCTTCATGAGAAGAATGATGTCTCCTTGAGTAGCATCCCACAGGTAAACGCTGTTATGAAGAGCAACAGCAAGAAAATTTCTACTGCTCCAATCGAGTAGATTCAAATCTAGAGGGAAAAAAAGCCTAAATTAATATTACATGTTAAAGTATTCTTCATTTTAATAAAGTAGGATGTTTATGCAACACCGAATTCCATTTGCCTCAGAAATCAGAACAACATCATTCCCAAGTTGTGTACACGCACACACACACTGCTGCAGCACATTCATGACGGAGCCTTGTCGTGATCTGATAGTGTACATATAGCCAGTCATAGACAACAGTGGCAACAAAAATTACATGCACTGCTGCCATCTTTGCTTATGAGGTTGGAGGGCTGCTCCGACTTTCCTAGTGGGAAGTCAGACTTAAATATTCCAGCTGGGAATTCACAAATATGGACTTCAAACCAAACCTACAAGATTTCCTCGTTTAGAATTTATTGATCAGTGTGTCAGTGTTGTAATTAAATAAAGTCAACTGTATAGAGATGTAAAATCCTCTTAAGTGCCCAACTTACAGAAATCATTTCTAAGATCAGGAGCATCCAATATCCTGTCAGGAGTTGAAGATATGTATCTTGACTTTTTAATAGAGGCAGGGGTTGCTGTCTGAGTGTAGAGGACTTTTAGGTTGTTTTGGTAGCCTGTAAACAAGAGAGCGAAAATGAATAAAAAGAAAAAATTGCCTTCAATACAGCAGATATTTATGAAATGCACATATTTCTACCTTCCGGTGCATTAAGTGGTTTCCCTCCAAGATGGAGGATCTTTGCATCTTCAACGTTGTATCCATTTAGTGACACAGACCACGCTTTCTGGGTTTCCTTCAGACACAGACAGCCACACTGATTGATATCCTACTTGTACAAATCGAAGCTTAAATGTTTGTTATACAACTTACTGATGTGTTTGTGTCTGCTGGCTCGTTCTCCTTTGTCAGGAGGAAAGTTGCCACATCCATTTGATTGCTGTTTCTGATGGGAATGAAGCGATCACCTCCCATCTTGGATGGCGTTTGTTTCTTGTTTTTGCCTATGACCCATAAAAAAACAAAACATCCCAGTAGTTAACATTTCCAAAGCTAACTGCAAAGCTTTCCCCGACATACGAGTATGAATGCAGACGAATACACTACCTGGCGTTTTGCTTGGTGTTTTTGATGAGCTCAGGGACACATTAGCAGACTTTCCCGGCGACAAGCCGTTCAGGGCGGATGTGTTTGATGAGCTCGCCTTTCTCTGCCACCTCGCCAAGGGAGCGTTTGTGATCGGCATGTCCAGCTTCAAGATGCTGTGGATGTCGTTCTCAAACCCAAACTGCGCCATTTTATCTACGTTTTCATAGACATGGACATCACGACAGATAAACAGTAAGTTCGTATCTGATGTGAAACAGTATAATGGCTTACTGACAGCTACGATGCTTAGTCTAATGCTAGGATAGCATCTGTTGAAAAATGTCTTTATTTAAAAAGTAAATTAAGTCCGATTGAAACATTTCGCTGTGCTCCTATTCCTGTTTTGAACGTTAGCTTAACGTGACCAAGGTAAACGATTGTGTAGCATGGATCCAATGAAAAACGCGTTAGCACCATCGCTTAACCGATTTAAACTGGCGTCATGTATAAACAAAATAAACTTAAAACTAGTACTTCAATTGAAAAGTATATTTCTGCAAGTTCAAAATCAACACAACGACCTCACCTCGTCGAGAAAACGTGAACTGCAGAGAAGCACAAACTCTCGTCTCTCTCTCGATTTTGAATTTCGTGCGTATGACGCCACGACGTTTAAATGCCACAGAGCGCTCATGCGATTGGTTAGTTCAAGAAGCTGCCGTTAGCTCAGCGCATTGCTATGGTAACGTTTACGAATGCCTTAACGTGATTGGTCAATAATACTTTCTTTTAGTTTGACGTCTGAAAAGAAACCTCTCCACTTAAAGGTGTCGCCCTCTATCTGTAGTTTAGGTCTGCGCTGTGTGAATTGAAAGAGCGACATGAAACTAAAGACGTGTAAGATGCTTTACTTTAAAAAAAGAGACCGCTATCAAGTATATTTTTCTTTATTTGAAGGCTAAATAAATAAATAAGTAAATAAATAAATAAATGTAGCAATTCCTACATCACACTGGATGCTATATTACGAAAATATTAAGAAAAACATTTTACTAATGTCCAAGCTCCTAAGTTTGATCCAGAAACTGTTTTGTTAGGGGTTTTTTAAGAAAAAAAAGAATCTAATACTGGTAAATATAAAGGTCAGGCAGAGTTGTAATATAAATACTGGCTAAGTGATGAAGCAAAAATCTTCTCAAAGTCCGATAAAATATTGTGTCTTTGCTCTTTGACTCATGTGTACACGCTTGTTTTCAGTCACCTTGACACATTGTACACATGCCTGAACGACAGCTTAAACAAAGTACCCCAAACAAACATCTTTATTATTGTACAAATAAAATATTTTTTGTTTATTATGCACTCTCATTTAGATTTAAAGTCATTTTCTTGTTTGCTTGGCATTTGGTCAATTGATATACATGAGGGGTGCCCAACTCTGCAGTTTTAGACATCACCCTGGGTCAGAACACCTGAATCAAATGATTAGTTCATTACCAGGCCTCTGGAGAACTTCAAGACATGTTGAGGAGGTAATTTAGCCATTTAAATCAGCTGTGTTGGATCAAGGACCCATCTAAAACCTACAGGGCACCCACCCTTGAGGCCTGGAGTTGGACACCCCTGATTTACATGATCAGGATTTACTTTAAATAAAGTGATACCTCTGACCATCACAGCTTAATGTGAATTCCAGATTATTCTTTTATTCTGCTCTCCTCTTACACCTGACATGCCAGCAGAAAAAATAACTAAATAAGGCAGCAGGAAATAAAAAGTAATTTACTTAAATAATCTCATGGCCAAGGAATCCCAACCGTGTTTGGTATAAAGAGAAATGTAACCACACTGAAAGCTTTTCAAGTAAAGATGCTGCAGTCACATTTTTAGTTCAAAGCATCCAGCATTTGACACTTTGATCAGTCTCTCAGTAGCAAAACAACATAACATTTAAATAGTCTACGGGCATAAAACAGAGTACTGTGCAATTTTTATGCAAAAAATAAAAACAAAAGCTTATGTTTCACTGCAGGCAGGAATGTTACCTAAAGCTTGAATTACAGATCGCTGTTAGTATAGCAGCAAAGGCCTGGTGACATTCATGGAGCTACGCTATCACTTTTCATACAGAAATATACTGGAAATACCACCATATTTCTTTAGAATTACTACTGTTGTGAGGTATCGTAACAGGAGACTTCTACACAATTTCCCGATCCTTTTCAGTCATTTCAATCATATCTCTGGAGTAATGGACAATTGAGCCAATGACACCTGTGGGGAAAGGAAAAAACACAGATCATGGTATGTGACATGTTACTGATTTCATGATTATGTGATTTTAATCTCTAATGATACTTTTTATGCAGAAATTTGCTGAGTAGGTAGTTACAGTCATTTTAGACAGACCACATGACTGGGCCACAAACACCTTTGAAAAGCAAAGGAAGTCTGTTTGAGTTCACTTAATATTTAACTTTCTGAATCTTTCGCCAGGACTCCAACCTGAGAAATGCATGAAAATAAAGTGAACGCATGATGGTTGTAGTTTTTCTTACCTCCAGGGTGCCTGAAACCTGGACAGCAAGTGTGAAAAAGACAAAACACAGGAACATAGTTTACATTTCTCTCGGGTATAAGACTCATTAAAATCATGTGACAGTTTAAAGTTAGGGCAGAGATAAAGGTCAGCACTTTCTGTTAACTGACAATGTGCAACACTGGATTGCAGTCATCTCGTAAACATGCATCTTGTTGCTACATTAAGCCTGCAGTAAACTGTGAATAAAGGATGCACAACTTCAGGTGCTGACATCTAAATGGAAAGAAAGCAAAATTCTCATTACCCACCTTTTATTTTGTAGATAACGATGCTGACCATAATTAGTACACCAAACACAAAGAACGCCAGGATTGGGATCAGAAGATGAAGGTCAAGAATTCCTGGAACTAAGAAAATATTTAAAATTTGTAGCCCGACAGTCGACAAAAAAAATTCCGCTGCAAAACACATATGTCGTGTATGTGGAGGTGAACTCTTGTAACCACATGAAACAATGTTGTTTTGTTTGAATACATGCCCATTTTTCTGTTTTAGCATCATATATAACTGCGCAAAAGTCTTGAGCCGCCCCTCATTTTTTCATATCTTGTTTTCAAGCCAGACTTTCTGGTCTTTTTTTTAAAAGTGGCCATGAACAACAGTTCAAGTCCAGGCTTTCAAAGTTTTTCTTTGGACATTGGCTGCTTGACCATTTTCAGAGGAATGTGTTGTTGTTTGTTAGTGTTGTTGTTTGAAAAGCCATGTAACACTGACCTATGAATCATTTAAGCATAAAAAAAGCACCTATATCAAAATAATAAACCCGTATTATGTTTGCTTATAGAGCACTTACAACGAACTTAGCAAAGAACCAATTTTAAATTGTGCTTTTAGGCTCTTTGTTACAAGCAGCTGTTCCCATTTCTTTAGCTGAATCTGAAAAATGCAAAAGACAACACAAACACACATAGTACCGTCTCAGTGAGTGTCTATTTGTTAAACGTGTTGGAGGCTCTGTCATGGTTATGGGTTGTATTTCCACAAGTGGTGTTGGAGATCTCGTCAACATTGATGAAATTATAAATGTAGAAAAGTGCCATCAGATTTTGAGCCACCAACCCTTGAAAAGCATCTTAATGAGACCAGTTTCCCCTTTCAGCCTAAAAATGATCCCAAAGGAGTAAAAACACACCTGAATAGAAGAACCACAATGGTGCACTAGAAGAAGCCCAGAGAACTATTCCTGAAGACTACTTAAAGAAATGACTGGAGCTTGCCTAAGAGAGTTCAGGGTGTGTTGAAGAATAAAGGTTGTCATACCAAATATTGACTTTCAAGGTTCTTGTGATTGGACAAACTGGTTTTGCCTTTTTAAAAAAAAAAAAAAAATGTTTTTCCATGCACGCTTCCACATGTTTGAATAAATCATTACACCTATTTCAAAGAAATGAGAGGTGGCTCAAGACTTTTGCACAGCACTGTACTAAATTCCTTTACTACATTTACTTTACTGCACTTTCTTAGAAGCTTTTAAAACTAAACAACTGAAATGATTATGAGATACATTATTGTGTATTTTCTGATATTAAAAAGATTAGCATTAAATAAATAAATGTCCTGTTTCTGGATAAGGAATTTCTGCATATCCTCAGTCAAACATGACACAGTAGGGATAAAGTTACGCTAACTTTATTGTTTTCTGCAGTAGCAGGCTAATCAAAGTTGATTCAGTAACATCGTCTTCTTATTCTTAACAAAGTCTGCCCAACTGTGATGGAAATGTAAGTACTCAAATGTTTTAATTTTTTAGGTCTGTAATCACCGCAAAGATATCAGTTTAGTGTTTGTTCCAGATAATGACTCACTGTGATCAAAGGAGTCAAGCTTGAAGAATAGAGGTGGTCATACCAAATATTGACTTTCAAGCTTGTTAAAACTGCACAGAATTGTAGAAATGTACTTTTCAATAAGTCATAGCACCTATTTCCCATTTTCCTAGAAATATATAACAATAAATGAGGGGCAGCTCAAGACTTTTGCAGAGCAGTGTATCATTCAAGTATATATCATTGAAAATATTTTGTTATTTTTGTATTCAGACATGAATTACTGCATATTATACTTATAGGTTGCTTATAAAAATGTTATTAATGTATACTTTATACAACACTTTATTGATGATTGTGTAACGTGTTAGATATGATGAACTCAACTGATTTTGTTCCGCAGCTCTTAAAGCAAGCAGATAAAAGCCTGGAGAAAAACATACCTGACTGTTTCTCAGAAAGGTTCAAATGCTTCATCTGCTTAACGCATCCCTCCTGCAAACGGAGTCTCTCTGCTCTTGTTTGCTGCACTTCCTGGTCCCAAACCACTTTGATGGCCAGCGCCTCCTGTACGTGGGCTGTCCACGTGTCATTCTGGTTGAGAGTCAGGTACAACTGGCCGTCATTAAATACACGATCTGCCCAGTGTAGCTTAGACCCCTCCAACGTGCATTCTCGAGAACGAAGAATGGTGTGGTTAGCTGCTGAGAGTTAATGAGTTGTGGCTCTGGTGACAACAATCTCACTTACACAAACGTTGAATTATAGTACAAGACAGTTTGATTTTCTTACTTATTGAAGAGGTCTGGTTGAAACTGATAAGAGATGTTAGGAGTGTGTCATCTAATACGGCTTTGATAACTGCATTGAATTCTGGGCTTTTGCCCATTAAAGGAATTCCATTGAGAAGAACTTGCTCTTCAACCTGCTGACTTCCTGCCCCCCTCCACTGCTGGATCTGAAGTACGACGGTATCTAATGTGACATGGGCAAAAAAACCAAAACAGATATAAATTTAAAAAACACGTGAAAAAAAGGAAATGCATTTGTAACTTTATTTATTTCTTGTTGTCTTTTATGGAGACGGCGTGAGAGATACTCACACTAAAGGAAACCAAAAGAACCACACACAATAGATTTTCATATTATCATGTGAGCATTATTAACAGCAAGCTTCAGTTTCCTATGAAAATGTTTCACATGGTGTCTTGGGAGAAGAAAATGTGTGAGCTGTGAGGAGAAGGGTTTTTTGTTTTTTTGTTTTTTTTAAGAGGTAGTAATAGTTGTGACACATTCAGAGCATTCAGAGAACGCAACTCCCCCCAAAAGGGAAAACTTTGATGTTTTATGATGATGTCAGCATTGGTAATATGGAAATCTACTGTAGTATATTAATCTTTTTGTGTCATTGTAAAGTCATTTAACGTTGCATTGGAAAAAATAAGGCTTTAAAGCGCTCAAACAAAGATAGTGCTTATGTCCCTATTGACTAATATATTGGTTTGGAGATGATCCAATGGGCAAACTGTCAATGGGTGCTAAAAAGGAAGATCAAGGTCAAATGCTTAACATGCCTATGTCTCACAAGTATATTGTTGTAAAGTGTGAAGACGATCCATGAAAAATTGTGGGTAATATGATGTTTTTGCTGACCTTAATCTTGATCCGATTTTCACCAAAATTAAATGATCTCGAGCTGTTTTGGGTATCTACCATCACACAAAATGTGAAAATGATATCTTAAAAAACTGTGGGGCACTAGACTGCAAACAGAACCAATTACATAAGGAGTAACCAAATCAAACTGCGCTGATGCATCTAAGTTTCATTTTACAAAAGCAAAACTGAAAGTAAAACCTAATGGGCAGCATTTCTAGTAAATATTTTGCATTTACCATAATTTTGCTTTCTCAAGCAGGATAGACATTTTGTGTTAACTACATGGTGTGAAATAACAGTAAAATGCCGTGATTTCTGCATTCTGTAACACAGACTTAACTGTCAGCGTCAGTCTTGTTTATCTGAGTGTTTATAGTTGATTAAATAACCAACACTAAATCAAGTGTGAAGTGTAGCACTTTGAAATGCTTTGCAGCGTCACATCCCTCAGTATATATATATATTTTTTTTTTTAAATCTCTCATATTTTTTTAAATTCACTGCATTTGCCAAATTGATGCAATTTAAAAACAATCATGTACTGTGTAAGTTGCCTGTTTTGGATCTGTATAAGTTTATACAATTCAACATAACACGCCCACAGAAAACGTTTGTTTGTTCGTTCGTTCGCTTCAGTTTCTGCTGACAGACATTGTTTTATATACTTAGGAGTCCTGCACATACAAATAAAACGACCTGTGAAAGAATTTAATCCAGTCAAATCCACCAACCAAAGATTAAAGAGGATAACAGAAAAGGGCTGGATTCATTGCACTGTTTGAAGCGGCTGCAAGCCGTCCCTGCTGTTCTGTCAAAAATTGAGCAATCCTATACGTATTGTTTATTTATTTAATGAATTACAGTGAAATCCATATTTTTAAAAAAAAAATTAAAATTAAAAAAGACGTGATTCCTACCTGCTTCGACAGGAAGACTCCGACATACGTGAAATGATAAGATCAAAACAAAGCGCAGTGAATACATTTCTATGCCCTTACAGGACTGTACTGTAACCGGAGCTCGTTGTCAGATTCAGTAGTGTTCATCCGTCGAAGAAGCACAAACTCCTTCACAGCTACAGTGTCCTTTAAGCCATTGTCTCAGTAAACTAGTGCTCGAAGGATGACCAGTCCGTCAGGCTTTAACAGAAACTACTCCACAGACACAATGACAGCAATAGTCGGATAGACCCGATCCTTATCTCTCGGCTTTTACGTTTCGGCTCAGTTGACTTAAGCTTCCGCCTTGCTTTTTCTTTTGGCTGTCCGGTGAGGTGAGGTTGTTGGTGTTGGGGGGGAGGTCCGCAGCAAAAGTCATTTAAGGTAGCTTTCAGAACAGCGAAGTTATGAAGTCAGAGCAAAGGACTTTTATTTTTGAGTTGATGCTGTCAACAATGGCGAACTTCAGATGCCTAAACGGAACTAATGTTGTTGACTGATAATTCAAAACAGCGCTGGGTACTGTAACCATGGAAACAGTAAATAATTAAACTCAGAGCCATCGCGTCATCTATTTTTCACTCGATTTGTATGTAAATATTGTAACTCAACGCATTTATAGATTCATAATTGTCAAAAGTTGCCGGTCTGTCTCTTAATTTAAATCTACCGGTAAGTACCGTCACCGCCTATCACGTGACAACCCGAATTCTGAACCCCGCTGACAGGACTCTAAAGGCTCTAGTTCGACTACCACCTGTATTTTTCTATTGCTTTTTTCTGCCCTGCTTGTTTTTCTACGACAGGTATGCACTGACTTGCAGGTTCGTTAGGTACACCTTTGCGACTTATCCAATCACCCAATCACACTGCAGTAACTCAGTGCATGTAGACCTGATCAAGAAGACCTGCTTAAGTTCAAACTGAACATCAGAATGATGAAGAAATATGATTTAAGTGACTTTGAACATGGCGTGGTTGTTGGTGCCAGACCTGCTCTGACTAGCAGTTATCTATGGGAAAATGTCTTGTTAATAAGTCAGAGGAGAAAGCTCAGACCGCTTCGAGCTGGTAGGAAGGCAACAGTAACTGAAAAACTACTCATTACGACCGAGGTATGCAGAAGAGCATCTCTGAGCACACAGCATGAACCTAGAAGCAGATGGACTAGAACAGCAGAAGACTGCAGCAGGTGCCACTCCTGTCAGCTAAGAACAGGAAAATGAAAATGTTTCCAGTACTTTGCTGAATCTGTGCCAGGAAGAATCAATGTAGTTCTGAAAGCAAAAGGGGGTCAAACACTCCACTAGAGTTGTGTACCTAATAAAGTGGCCAGTGAGTGTAGTTTTTGGGGAGACACACTAAATTTAAGGTGTTTATACAGGGATAACCCTGAGCTTGTTATCCCTGTAGAAACACCAGGCCCTGAGAGCAGATTCCACCCTTTGCTCAAATCCTGCAGTCAGTCCAGATTAGCACAGCTGCTGGCTGCTGTCAGAGATCTGTTGAAAGTGTAAACAATGAAACTAATTTTATATGCATAAATTGACTTTACTTATATAGCACTTTTCTACTGTGTGTGAGCACTCAGAGCATCTTCTTACTACAAGTGTTATTCAGCCATAGATGTGCTTCTTTCTATGTCTAAGCACTTTGCCTAACATTCACACACACATACTTCAATGGATGCATCTGGGGCAACTTGGGATTTAATATCTTGCCCAAGGATAAAAAAAACTTTGACATACATATTGGAGGAGCCTGACCTTCCAATTAGCAATGTGATCTAAATAAAATGCTACTGAATTGGTCCAGATGTTAAGAATAAATATATTTGTGGATTACAGAGTCAGTCCACTTGACTTTAGGCTTGCTTGTGATGTCTGTGAGTTATTGAGTTATACCCTCAAAAGAGAAAATTCAAAACAAAGTCAAAACAAATCAGCAGGCTGAAGCCACCACAGGAGGAAATTAAGGTGTCTGTGCTTATGTGTTACTGAAATACATTTACTCCCTATTGTATCATGGAATAACGAGGGACCAGCCAGACCCTCATCGGGCCATTAAATTGTTCTCTGCCAGTTTAGTCTCTGGGGGACAGTGCATAAGAATTTCTGTAGTTTCCAAACAGTTAACACAATACTTTAGCAGATTACAGTATGCATAGTCTTGAATCTTAAATTTCTTTTTTTTTTTATCCTTTGTGCTGGTGTACGGAGGAAAAAATGCAAAATAATGCGTCATTGTCCAAAGACTTATGCACCCACCTGTATACAGTATATTCTGCGGTTTATATGTTTGCTGTGCCTTCAACTTTCCAACAAATGTTCTAATTTTGTCATTACTCTTCCGAAAAGTTAATAATTACATTTGTGTCTTGAGATGACTGGTCAATGATTCTGGGAGGTGCAGCTTAGAAACATATTTAGCTGCTAGTTAAGCATGAAAACAACCTTTATTCTCCTATCCTGGCTGACACACCTCTGCTTACCCCCGATAACAAGTAAAGTAAGAATTGTATGTTCCTTTTTAAAAAAAAAATCATATCTAACACGTTACACAATCACACTCATGTCGTCATCACAGAAACGCATTGATTAGACACCGTGAGCTCAAATCGGCAGTGTTTGTTTGTTATGTTTTTATAAATGTTAACTATCTGGATGCTGATGTTGTAATCAGGTCTTTTGTGGATGATAGCAGTGCCTCAGTCTTATGCAAGGGAATTCGTAAGATGGGCGGTATGCAGCACACAGGGGAAGTGATTGTATAAACAATCTGCTGTGGTAGTGCAGGAAATGTAACAGAGGCAGGGCTGTTTTATGTTTCAAACTACCTTATGTTACATCAGACAAAATTACTTCAAGCACTCCTGACCTTGTATATATAAAGTGGTTATGCTGCTCACTTTAAATTGTCATCTCTCCCTCTTTTGAGTCATTAATGTGCTACATAATCATCGACATTTTTACAGTCTGAGCCAAATAATCACTTAAAACACAAATAAAATAACAGACCCTCCAATTCACAAGGTACAAGCTATTCAGTTCATTTCAATTCAGTTTTATTTATATAGCACCAAATCACAACAGTCGCCTCAATGTGCTTTATATTGTAAGGTAAAGACCCTAAAATAACACAGAAAAAAACCCCAACAATTAAATCTGATGATGATCAATCAGATGACCCCCTATGAGCTAGCAGCTGGCGACAGTGGGAAGGAAAAACTCCTTTTTAACAGGAAGAAACCACCAGCTGAACCAGGGGGTAGCCATCTGCTGTGACTGGTTGGGGGTGATAACTAATGATTAAATGCAGACTGGTGTATAAACACAGACAGATAAAAGAGGTGAGTAAAGCAGAAATGCTCAATGCATCATGGGATATGCATTTGGACCTATTTTGCAGTATGCAACCTTGCATGGTAATAATCCTGTATTTCATTGACCTGTTATTATTTTAAGTGTTTTAAGTCCTTGAAATGAATGCAACTGGACTTCTTTCACCTCTCACTTCTAAGAAGATGGAGAGTCCCAGGCAGTGGAGGGGATCCTGATAGTCATGCACTTTGACCTCACTGGTGCACATGATGGCAAGTTGGGTTAATATCTCACAAAGGAGTTTTGGCACTTTAGTGACCCTTGCTGTGATTCACACTCATGGCTCAAATGACTTTTAACTACTTACATGATGACAGGGTGTGTCAGTGACTCAGAACCACCTCCAACAGGACAATCCCCATCTGGGACTCTCAACTAGAAATGAAACATTTTCATAAATCAAAAAGAAATCCAGGTTCCTTCATTTCAAGCATTTAAGGCTACCACGATCTGGATCAATAAGAACCTACAACGACATACATTGCCCTAAAAAAGTATGTGTTTCTTTACTTTCTTTTTTTTTTTTTTTTGCAATTTGTCACACTTAAAATGTTAAGATCATTAGACAAATTTTAATTTTAGATAGATATAACCAGAGTAAATACAAAACTAAGTTTTTAGATGACAATTTCATTTATTTAGGGTTAAAGGCTATCCAAACCGACCTGGCCCTGTGTGAGAAACTAACTGCACCCTTATTAAATCATGAATTCACTTTAACTGAATTAACACATTTATTTGAAAAGGGAATTCAATTTCACTACCCACACCCAGGCCTGATTAACGCCAGACCTGCTGAAACAAGAAATCACTTAGATAGACCCTGTCTGACAAAGTGAAGTAGGATAAGATTTCAAAAAGCTGTGTCACAATCAAGCAAAACATCTTTATTTCATTTATTAGTCGCAATCTAAAGAAACAGCTGACAAACAAAGCTATTAACACCTATCAGTCTAAAAAGGGTTACGATGCTACTTATAAGGCTTTGGGACTCAGTGACTCACAGTGAAAGCCCTTATCCCGAAAAGGTGGAACTGGAAAGCTGAGAGAAAACAATAAAAAGAAACTAAAAATAAATGCAGCAAATGGTGTCAAATTAACCGACATTATAGCTGTCGGTGCTGCTGCAGAACAGTAGTACCAGGAACAACTAGTAACCAGACGTCACAGTCACAGAAGGCTGCTGCTGCCACCACCAGCTGTGGAGAAGCGAGGAAGCGACATAGGAAGATGACATTAACGTGGTAAGAAAATAGATGAAGGGACATAATTAGGGAGGTAGAGATTCAAGGATTCAGGTAAAATGAATGGCTGCTTTGATCATGAGTCACTGCCAATAGCTTTTAAATGTGTAGCTTTTAATTGTCCCATGCTGCGGGGCAACTAAGAACAAACCCAACAACAACTGTACCAACCTGATGCCAGGCCCGATTTTTTGTCCTAGTCCAGCTCTAACTGCATGTATAACATCTGATGAACAGATCGTTTTTAAAAAGCTGCACTGTGCAGTGTAGCTGATTTATATTCAGGTGTACCGTGTGAAATCCAATAAGTTACAGAAAAAGAGAGGAAATAAAAGCAGCTTGCATTTGCAATTATATACTGAATAATGCAAGTTCAGTAACGTTACTTTCTAGTCAACTCGTGTTACATTTATGTCCTTAGTTATATAAACTGTACCGTATAATTTGTTGATGCTCGTTTCCAGCGGCCTTCAGCGCCCCCTTGTGTCTGATGTCAGCGTATGCCTCCACTGGATTGGCTGCGCGGTTGTCAGGAGTGTTTACAGGAAACATGGCTTCCCTGTCTGTTGGAGAGCTTCAAGAAATGGAAGGTGAGTAGCCAAATTTTCAAGGGTGCAGCCGTGCTGCGATCGTTATAGCTAGGTAGCCTGGCAGCCATTTGGATAAAAGAGTCTTTTTTCATCTGAACACGCTCCTTGATGTTTTTCTCTTCTGACTAACCGAAGCTTCATCCTTGCTTTGCTAGCTAACAGGCTAATAACAAGACGCTAGCTGGCGATATTAATTTAACGTCAGTTCATGCTATCTTTATAAAGGCCATCTACAGCGGCGTTTCAGGGTGTGTTGAGTACCCCGTTGGTCATAGACGTTTATTTTCTTTTCCCGACCACGTAACATGTTTCAGATTCAGCTCGTAAAAGCTGCTAGCTGTGATACAGTCAGCTACCTAGCTGGTTAACGTGCTTAGCAATGTGTTGCCCGTGTGCAGTAGGTAACTCGCGTCCAAACTGATTTTAAAAATGAAAATAAAGCTGGGACACAGCCCGCAGCATTTAGTACTAATAGGTAAAATCTGTGGTAGTGCTATCCTATTTTTCCACACATTTTTTCCACAATTTGAGCGCGTTGCAGAGCACAGAAATGTGCACTATCACGATCTAGTGATAGTGGAGACAGAGGGTGGCTGCTCCAGATAAACCTGGGCTTGGCATCGTCTAAATGTGTGTGTATAACCAGTCGGAAGCTGTGAATCTTTGTTGAGGTATTGAGCCTCTCTTCTGTCTGCGGACTGTAGTGGACCGGAGGGGAGAGTCTGAGGAGTCTGGTGATGATGAAACCAGGAGGAAGAGCATCAATGGCGATGTGGACCCTAATCAGCCCACTGCTACAAGTAGGTCATCCTCACCTCCTACCCAGCCACAGGGAATGTGCTTTATTTCACAAATTAGGCGTGCTGCTTGTGTTATTTTCACATGAATACTTTCTTAGATAAAGTCTTTATGTGACAATATGTTTGTGTATATTGCTGTCTCTAAGCAGTGGCTGCTTTAATTTGATTTCATTTATTCTTGCTCCTATTAAAGGTAAAGAAGAGTCTCCTGTTGACATGGACACCATAACTTTGGACCCTGAGGAAGAGGTCAGTGGAACCTTTGAAGAAAACGCCTTTCATATCTGATGACTTGTTTTGTTTGGAGTTTTAGAAAGTGAAGATAATAGTGTTAGTTCATATTAACGGGGTTTTTTTTTTTTTAAACTTCTGTGTGTAAATCTGTATGCAGGTGCTGTGCCGTAACGGCTAGTAACCATAGGCCGTGTGATCTCTTAAGGTGTCTATATTTCTTTCTAGGATGTTGATCTTGTTCACTGTCGTATTGGAAAGATTGAAGGACTGGAGGTGCTACAGAAGGCTAAAGTAAGTATTATTTAGGTGATGCTGTTGGCAGCAGTGTCATTGGCGTCTGAGGCGTCTTATTAGCATTTTGGTTTCATCTGCATTTTTTCTTTTTTATTCATACCTAAATTAAGGACCTGTCACATGCGCTATAATTCTGCTCTTGATGGTATTTTTCCTCTGCACGCAGACGCTCTCCTTACGACAGAACCTCATCAAAAAGATAGAAAACCTCGACAGTTTGAGTGCCCTGCGGGAACTAGATTTCTATGACAATCAGATCCGCAAATTGGAGAACCTGCACAACCTCACAGAGCTGGAGTAAGTGTGACAAAACTGTGCTTCTTACATAAGCCTGAACAAAGGTTTCAAAGTATATTTATTCTGAGAGGGATTGTTGTTTTGACAACCCACAGGCAGCTTGACGTGTCCTTTAACGTTTTGAGGAAGGTGGAGGGTTTGGAGCAGTTGACTCGGCTGAAGAAACTCTTTCTGCTTCACAACAAAATTAGCAGCATTGCAAATCTGGAGCACCTCACAGGTCTGGAGATGCTGGAGCTCGGCTCCAATCGCATTAGGGTGAGATACAAAGGGACTGTGCTGCACTGAGAAGTTGTCTTGAACTTTTTATGTAAATAATGGGTTTTGTTTGCAAAATGTAAACAAAGATTTGTTGGAAAAAATAAGTTGTGATGTAATTTTAAAGTGTTGCCTTCGTGTTGTTGTGTTCACAGGTCATTGAAAACCTGGATTCACTTTCATCTTTGCAAAGTTTGTTTCTTGGCACTAATAAAATAACAAGGCTTCAGAATCTGGACGCTTTACACAACCTGACTGTTTTAAGCATCCAGGTATCCTCACACAAATTCCTCACTTGATTACAGTTGCACACGATCCAGACAACAGATAATCATTCGGTTTGCATTTACTTGCAGAGCAACCGGATTACGAAAATTGAGGGGCTTCAGAACCTCGTCAACCTGAAGGAGCTCTATCTGAGCCACAATGGCGTTGAGGTCATTGAGGGGTTGGAAAACAATGTGAGTTATAAACTTTCAGTCCCACATTTCCAAAACGCATTTTTTTAAAAAAGGAAAGCGAAAAATTGGTTCCATACTGTTGAATTGTGCAAACGTGTAACAGCAATGTTTGTTTTTCCGAACAGAAAAAACTCACCACCCTCGACATCGCAGCCAATCGAGTAAAGAAAATAGAAAACATCAGCCACCTGACGGAGCTGCAGGAGTTCTGGGTACAGAGAGTTTGTGTGACATGTTGTTTAATGTACAGCCTCAGTACAGACGAGCTCCGATCAGCCCATTTTCACTGCTGACAGTTTGACAGAAGAAGAAAAGGTTCTTAAAACATTAACAAAATTTAACGTCGGCATGCATTAAAAGGCAACCATCATCAAATAATTAATTACACCTTTGCTTGTTAATAAAAAATTATGACGTTGTGGGTAGGGAGCAGATGGAAGAGATCCTGGAGAGGTGCAGGTATGCACTGGAGAAAAGAGGAATGAGACACCTGGGAGATGGGTAGAAAAGTGAAGATGCGAGGAGTAGAGGCAGTGAAGGTGCATGAGTTTAATTCCCCGGGGTCAGTCATCCAAAACAACAGTGTGCAAGAGAGGTGAAGAAGAGAGCGGAGGCAGTGTGGGTGGATGTAATGAAGGCGGACATGCAGAGGGCTGGTTGGACAGATAGGATGCCAGAGGATAGGGGGGGGGATCATGGAGGCAGATGATCCTGTAACGGGAGCAGCTGAAAGAGGAAGCAGCAGCAGCTCATTAATTTAAAAAAACAAAAGGGTTTAAAATAAATCAACAAAAGAAAGAACATTAGGCAAAAATTACAAAATAAATGACAGAAAATTCAAAGTAAGACATAATTAGTTGAAGTACCAGTGTATTTGTATCACATCATTTTTTGTTGAGCAGCACATTTAAAACGAAACTTTCTTAAAAGTGAATTTTTGTTGCTACTTTCTGTAGTTTCTGTTCAGTGTGTTACTCTTTAAACAGTGAGTCAGTACTAAAAAGTTTCAAAGTGTAGTTTTTATATTGTTATGAGTTAAGCCGATGGTGCAGCCTCACTGCTCTTGTTGTTTTGTAATATCTCCTCAGATGAACGATAATCAGATAGATAATTGGTCTGACCTTGATGAGTTGAAGAACGCAAGTTCTCTGGAGACGGTCTACCTTGAAAGAAACCCTCTACAGAAGGATCCACAGTACCGGCGAAAGATCATGCTGGCGCTGCCCAGCGTACGCCAGATCGACGCCACCTTTATCCGCTTCTAAGCTGCAGCGTACGATTTACCTGCCAGCTCCACAGTGTTCTCCCTCACCTCCCTGCCTGTCCTGCCTACACAAACAACAACCTTTCAAATCACATTGGCCTCACCCAATTATATAGCCGCATCACACATTCCAACATATAGCTCACCCACTGCTCACTCAACATACATGTATGCATGTATGCACTCATTCAAACCTTGATCTGTACTTTTGTGTGGAAGCTTTTATTTATTAAGGTGGACCTGTGAAAATGAAAAACTACCGTACACTCATTTCCACATTTTTTTTTTTTTTTCCTCTGCACTTTTTTTTCCCCCCTTGTGTTGTTTTGCATTTGGGATGTGCCGTTCTGAGTCATGAAGTGCAGGAAATTATGAAATCAGTCTTATTTATCACACTATTGAAGTTTCACTGTTATCATAACAGAGGAATTCTTAACATTGGAGGCATTCTTGTATATTTAAGGGATTTTGTGAGTTTACTTCTTTCGGTTGGATGGAGAAAAGTTGGGTTTTTTCGGGGGGAGGGGTTTTGAGATACATCAAGTAAAAGAACAATTCACCGTTAAAGGGAAAGTTTATAACATAATAGAAGCTGCTTATGTTAAACTTTAGTATATGGCTCATCTTTGCATTCGGTTTCAGCAAGCTTCAAAACTGTTTCCAACTCGGTACCAACTGTGACAGTTTGAGAAGCCTCTAAAACGAAGCTCACGGCGCCATAATGACATCATGCTGACTCAGAGCAGCGCAGTAAAGGTGCAGTTTCATCAGTCTTTTTATGGAAGCGGATCCTTTACGGCTTAATTTACCATTTTAATAA
>VUQG01008243.1:5688-55958 GCA_015106755.1 Etia nguti | reverse complement strand
TTTTTTATGTCCAGCAGCCTTGTCTGTTCCTTGTTCAGAGATTTTACAGCTTATAGATCCATTTGCTGATTAACAAGAGTGACCTCTGCAGTAAAATAAAACTCATGAGAATGTAAGAACAATGTGTCCATAATGATGGTTTTGTAATCAGTGGTGCCGTCACTTTTTAGTTTGTTTTTTTTTTAAAGCCTTTAACGCATCACTGATTACTATGACGGAGTATTAGGGCAACATTGAGAAAAACAAAAACATTGTTGCTCATTTTGAGAATAAAGATGACATTTTGAGATTAAAGGCGAAATGTGGAGATTACCGTTGTTGTTTTGAGACCAACTGCCACGGTTGCACTACCCTCTAAAAAATGCCTTGTTTACATGAGTTAGTGGAACAAATTGATCAGCCCTCTTGTGATCAAACATACATCCTCTTTACTGGACGAGGGTGTAACAACTGGTAACCTCGCATCTGTCCACTGCCAGCCATTTCATTTTGTACAAATCCACTCTTTTCAGTTTGTGTGTTCCTGTATAAACTTTTCAACGTCCTTAAAAGAGAAATCATTTCCTTCCTCGTTGCTCAAACTGATTCCGAAGTTCGATTTTACTAACTCAGGGGGTATAAAAACCGTGACAGTTTGTCTCGAAACAACAGCTGTAACCTCCACATTTTGACTTTTTTCTTTCTCAAAATGATCGATAATATTTTTTTTCTTAATGTGGCCGTAATACTTTGTAGATTACAGTTTTAGATTTCTTTGGCTCAAAAAATGCTCATAAAGTTTATTTGAAACGTTAAAATCAAAATGTAGGTTTTTCTTACATTTACATCCTACTGGCTGGTTTGATCTCATGATAACTAATGTAAGATAGACTATTAATGCTGCTGGTACAGACAGTCTTTATAAACTACTAAACTACATTCAGCAGATGTGTGAAGACACTGCATTGATTCATTTGGCATTTAGGATGGCTTAAAAAAAAAAAGAATTTCAGTGTATTTATTGACAACGTTTAATACAGGATTTTCTCAGATCAAACAATACAATGACTGCCTGGAACCAAAGTTAATAGATTACTCTTTGGGTCTCCTGTATATAGTGCTCCTGTATATGCTTGAGTGCATTTGGTTTTATCCCTGGTACAATTAAAATCCGATGCATCTTTTATATGAAATATGAACTCCCCACCTCAGGGCTTTTAAGTTCACACGTGAATACAGTAGAGAAGCATCAAATTTATGTGCATTAAAAGAAAAGTGCTAAACTAAGTGCTCCCTTTGCACTCATAATTATAACCTGACTTTATTTGGATTCATTGGAAACCTTTGAGTCGTTAAAAGTACCCTGAGTTGGCATTTAAATCTCCCACTGTAGCCTAAAACCCACGCTGAAATGTTGGTTTCTATCGTAGAACAGCTGTTTATTATGATTATGATCGCAGCCTTTTTAAATCCAGTTGTTTGTGATCGTGAGCATAAATTAACAGTAGAACAATTATCAGACTATCAGCACTGACGTTCTTGCTTAATTGAAATGAATGTAATGTTATTTTTATATTCAGCTTGACTGAAACTGGCCAGTGGGATTGAAAGTATCACGTTGTGTATTTGTAAATAGTTTGGACATGCCATGATGTAGAAAGTCAGTGCCATCATCACCTTCCCTTTGTAAAGTGATGTTCTTTTTCCTCTTGTTTTGTTTTCGCCCGGCAGCACAACAGATTTGTGCGAGATACTATAGTTTAAGATGACATGACTCTGACTGGTCACTGAGGGAGCAGCTGTTCAGATTGCTATTTGCTCCTTGTTGTTAGGACTGAGTCTTCAGGTTTGGGGCTTGGTTGACGCCGTTTTCAAACTGAATGTATGATGCAAATAACAATAAAATGACACTACTTAAGAAGCAGGTTTGTGTAGTTTTAATTTCAAAGATAAAGAGTCTCATAAAGCACAGCTTTGAAATTTAATTCACCATCAAATGATTATGTATTAAAGGATCCTTTATTATGACAGTTGCTTCATAAATTTGATTTTCTATATTAACAGCCAAAACAACAACAAACTATGAAGCACCGCAGCTCATCATCTGTGTGATACAAGCTGTTTTAGCTGCACCCTCCATTTAAGCCAAACTTTGGGTCTCCTGTATATTAGAGCTTGTCCTGTTGGCTGCCCCTAGGAAACAGAAGGTTTAAATCACTGGTGAGTGGAGCTTGCTGTGCTCACATTTTAGGGGACATCCATCATGAGTCATCATACAGACTCAAGAGCAGGAAAAAATATAAAGGGTGTGATGTGAAGCATAAAGTTTGGCCTCAAAGGGACTGCTTTTGCATATGCTGACCTGATAATTTGAAACTTTGGCCATGTTTATTGTGAGTATTTGTCTTTTTGTAGGTATTATGTATGTATTTGACAATAAGGAAAAGCATAATGAGTTTCTTTTAAGTTAAAGTTACTAGACTTTGACTTTAAACAAAACTTAATTCCTTAATTAAAACTTAGTTTCTTGAAAATCTACATACATTCACCTGCCACTTCATTAGTTACACCTTGAGATACACCTTGTTAGTTCCCTGTTTCCTTTCAGAACTGCCTTAGCTATTTGTGATTCTGATTCAACATGATGCTTAAAACATGCTTTAGAGATTTTGGTCCATATTGACATGACAGCATCACACAGTTGCTGCAGATTTGTCACCTGCACATCCATGATGTAAATTTCTACTTCCACCACATTCCAAAGGTGCTATATTGGATTGACATTTGGTGACTGTGCAAGCCATTTGAACAGAGTGAACTCATTGTCATATTCAAGAAACCAATTTGAGTTGATCTGAGCTCTAGTCTTCCATTGTTCAATTTGGGTGAGCCTGTAGGAACTCTTATCTGACAGTAGTGGCACCCAGTGTGGTCTTCTGCTGCTGTGGCTCATCTGCTTTAAGGTTTGACCTATTGTTTATTTAGAGATGCTGAAAGAAGTCTGGTCTATCACCTCTGACCTGTGGTATCAACATGGCATTTTTACACAGAGAACTGCTGCTCACTGGATATTTTCTGTTTTTTTCCAAACCATACTCTGTAAACCCTAGAGATGGTTATGTAGGAAAATCCTAGCAGATAAACAGCTTCTGAAATATTCAGACCGGCCTGTCTAGCATCACCGACCACGCCACATTCAAAGTCACTTAAATCCCATTTCTTCCCCATTCTGATGCTTGGTTTAAACTTCAGCAGGTAATCTTGACTTTGTCCACATGTCTAAATATGCTGAGTTGCTGCTATGGGATTGGCTGATTTTGATATTTGCATTGACAAGCAGTTGAACAGGTGTATATAATGAGGTGACCAGTGAGTGTAGATGAGTGTAGATCTGTTTGCTGAATCATGACCAGGTAAATTATGTATGAAATACAGCCGTCTACACACAACATTATCATATGAATATCTCTGTGTATACAACACAGAAAATGTAACTAGCCGGTCTCAGTTTCTGAATATGAATTAAAGAAAAGTTTATATTTTTAGCAAAATAGCAGGAAAATAAAGAGAAATTGTATTAACTTTCATTACTAATGTAGCAAGGTATATAATATAATATAATATAATATAATATAATATAATATAATATAATATAAAAAACTGTATAAAATTCCAACACACGTATTTTTTACATAATAAGTCAGCTACGGTAATTGACTTTAGTTTATTAAAACTACATGACCCAGAATGCAGCACTAGCCTATGATTGTTACACATGGGGTCCGCGTCGCGCCGGGCAGGGGAAAAATTACGATTTTGCGCATGCGCCTCATCTATGTTGTTGTTTGTGGCGGTAAGATGGCGGCGCTCGGAGATACCTCAGCTCCGGGGGTGAACGGGTTAATACAACAATTCACAGCAA
Organism: Etia nguti; assembly: GCA_015106755.1. Classification (NCBI taxonomy): domain Eukaryota; kingdom Metazoa; phylum Chordata; class Actinopteri; order Cichliformes; family Cichlidae; genus Etia; species Etia nguti. The sequence continues at coordinate 52,057 of VUQG01008243.1, read as the reverse complement.
TAACAGGTAAAAATAACATTTTAATTAGCGTTTATTTCACTCAGTGGATTTGTGTGCTCATACAGGAACACTTCCCTCGCCGGGTAAATCTTGAAATCCGTGCGCAGATGAGAAAACGGGCGTTAAGTGTTGCTCTTGCTCCTGCGCTGCCAGTGGTTTGCAGAGGGGAAAAAGCACAGGCAGTTATCAGCTAAACTCAAGTGAAAGACTCGGAAAATGGACCTTAAAGCCGCCAGCTTTGAAAGTTATTTTTAATCATCACTTAAAAATGTCTGCTTTTCTTTTTAGGGCTCGTTACAGACACAATCTCGCTAACCTAGAGCGGTTTTATGCTCTTTTTTTGCGTGGCGTGTTGCTCGATAATGTGGAATGGAGGTCGGCTGCTCAACATTTCCCTTCTTCATCACCACCAGCCAGACTTCATGTTGTTGCTGTCACTATGGCTCTGACTGTGGCCCCAGACACTATTTATTGGTGATAATCTGAGGACTCCGAGTGTCAGCGCAGACACTGTCTGTAGTTTATCAGCACTTTGACATAGTGGACAGTGTTTTTTTAAGTTATTAAGCGGCAAAGAAGAGGGAGACTCTGTTCAGGGGCTGCTACTTGATACGGACATGCGCAGTACAGACGAAATCTCCTCGTCGCCCCGCGGCACTCCGCTCATAAATATTACAGGTTCATTCAGATGTGGAGTGTCCAAATCACTGTCACGACTTTGTGGACTGTCGCCATGTGTGACATTAAGGCTTTTTGCACTATTCAGGTGTTTTCGCACATTCCCGTTTATTTACCAAACATCGCGTGGTATATGCGGAGCATTTCCGCCCACTAAACCTTTTCTGAACTGAAACTGAACTATCACGCGGTTGTTTGGCGTTAACTAATTTCACTATAGTGATATAGCGTTAGTTTAAGATGTGCTTTATTTGTCCCAAAAGTTGGGGAAACTCAGTTAAACCAGTAAAGCATTTTTTCCCATTTGAAATCAAAATAAATATAAAAGGTCTCTTTAAAATGTCACTTTGACGGTTACATGTGGTTGGTTCTGTGACCACATACACGGAAAAACAAGTAATCAAATACTAAGATACTACCAAGTCATTAAGTACTACGAGACTAAGTATGTTGTCATATGATAATAAACTGCATTTAACCCTTTGAGTAAATAAAACACGTGTGTATGTACTCATAATGTTTAGTAAGCTGGTTATAACTTTACTTTGGGCCTTATGTGGAACAGTTATAGTATAACAGTGAAGTATGAACATTAAAGGATTTTTAGTGAGGTCAGTGTTGCTGTTTGCCACACTCTGTGCTTTGCTTTCATAATGTCACCCAGTTATATGACTTTATTGATACTGCTGACAGTGTTGTTAAAATAATGGTGAGGTTTGGGTAAAGCAGAAAAAAAAGACTTGACCCAGTGTAATACAAAAAAAGTGGACAAAAGGTTCACTGTCATGAGTTTGATGTGATGCTGGTGACACCTTGGTGCAGTGGTTAGTACTGTTTTGGAATCCATCCTCGGTACTCCGGCTTCCTCTAATAGTCCAAAGACATGCGTGTTTAATTGGTGTTTCTAAATTGGCTGTGAGTGTGAATGTGATGGACTGGGAATATGTCCAGTGTGCCTTTCTATGAAACTTGGGATAGGTTCTAGCCCTATGTGACCTCACAAGTGGAAGATGGATAGCTGGACTGTTATATACCACTCTCAGAAAAACATGAGCATTGTAATATAGTAACTAGGGATGGAGGAAAAAATTGATAGAGCGAAGTATGATGATATTTTGCGTAGTTATGTTGTATGAATACAGGGACACTGAATATTGATATTTTATTAAACAAGTTTAAATACCCTGGGAATACTGCAAACAAGGGGGCTGATCTCATGCACCACCATCCCGAGATAACGTTAGCCAAGCAAACTTAAACTAAATCAACTCAACTGAAAAACCATCCAACACTGGTGACACTTAGCTTGACAAAGCAACTACCTAATTCAGAGCTAATGGCTAACTCACATGAGAAAAAATAGGACAGCGGCTTCCTTGTAATAAAAAAAAAAATCGTCTGTATTTAATATTTTATATTCTGTGACAACAACTTGTGCTAACTAAATGTTTATGGCATTGGCGATTGCACAGGTTGCCTGATAGGTGGTAATTTTTCTGCAAACAGTAACAGTCTGACTTGGACTGACTGCAGTCACCTTCAGAGAGATTGTTGAAAGTTCACACATAATTGCGTCTAATTTATTCATGTAGACAGATTGCTAACATGTTGCCATCATTCTGAATGGGTCCTGCGCACAGCTCGAGGAGGACTGAACTGGCTGCCCACTGGTTGTATTCTGGTAATATTTCTCACTGGTTGCAGCAGATGGCCGCCCCTCCCTGGGCCTGGTTCTGCTGGATGTTTCTTCCTGTTAAAGGGGAGTTTTTCCTTCCCACTGTCGCCAAAGTGCTTGTTCATAGGGGTTTATATGATTGTTGGGTTTTTCTCTGTATGTATTATTGTAGGGTCTACCTTACAGTATGAAGCACCTTGAGGCAACTGTTTTTGTGATTTATAAATAAATTGAATTAAAGCTGAATTATGAACAGGAAGGTTGCTGAGTGAAAATGTAACTGTTAAATGTTAATTTCTGTGTATATAGACAGCAACAGATATGTGATTTTCAACAATTTGTCACAGTATAATTTGTCACTGTATTAACTGAAATAGACTGCATTTAATTACCAACTTTACCCCATTCATTTGCAGACCAATAGCAGACTGACTGTCTTATTGCAACATTTATGGCTGGTTTTAGTGACAGTGTTGGTTTGCTTGACAGTCTTTTATAGCAAAAAATATAACAAATATTTTATCACACTAATGTAATTAGGGCCTGGCCAATAATTTATTTTTTTTTTTTACGCAGATACCAATATTTGATTTTCAGCCAATATTTTGTTTTGTTTTGTTTTGTTTAGGCAGTCAAAACAAAAAATGTTTGTCATGTGTGGTTATTTATAATTCCCTACTAAGATAATATGACAATGCATTTTAAAAATAAACTTTTATTGTCATGAGAAGTGGTGGATTATTCCTTGAAACTCTGCCCAACTTTGCTTAGATTAGCAGGTTGTTGTTTGTGCTGATTCAAACATGAGTAGCCAACAGAAAAAAACGCAGAGTGCCCTCTAGGTGCCAAACTATGCAACGTCCACACTCATAACATGTGGAAGTGCATTTTGTTCATTTTGACTTTATTCATTTTTATTTATTGGCATCTATGAGATTTCCAGTATGGATATATCAGCAAATACTTTATAGCTACTGGTTGAAAATATCGGTCAGCTGATATTTGGGTATAAAATACAATTTGCCACTATGAAATTCTCAATGTTATTTGTTAATCTGTAAACATTTGTGAAGGTCATTGTGCTCATGGTTAGTGCATAAATATCTAACTCTCTTCCAGGGGCCACAGAGAGCGTAGGAAAACATATGCTGGAAGCATGCAACAACAACCTGGAGATGGCAGTGACCATGTTCCTAGATGGAGGCGGGATTGCAGAGGAGCCCAGCACCAGCTCCAGTTCTGCAGCATCAAGCAGCAGAGCGCCCTCTACAGAGTAAGCTGTGACTTTTCTCCACAAGCCTAGGTCAGACAAAAGTAAAACAAACTCCACAGAGTGAGTTTGTTTGTTTTGGTCTTGTTTTATTTCAAAAATAGAAACTTCTCTATTTTGCTGCTGATTGTTTAACCAAGCTTAGAATCTGTGTTTACCACAAGCTGACAGGAGACGAAAAATAGCATTCATTTCATTGCTTCCTTATCATACTAAATGTTGATTGTTTGTAATATGATTATGGATCTTTTACAGCTGATTGCTTTTCTGCATGAATAACTCTGTATATGTTGACTTCATGCCTTCCTCAGTGAAGTGCGGGCTCCAATTCCTCAGAAGCAGGACATATTGGTGGAACCAGAGCCGCTATTTGGAGGTATGTTGCTGCTTTTATTTGTCAATCCTGCTTAAGGCAAAGCTATCTGTAAAGATGATGATTATTTGTTTACTTATTTATTTTTTTATTACATATTTTCAGTGCCAAAGCGACGAAGACCTGCTCGATCAATATTTGATGGTTTCCGAGACTTTCAGACGGAAACAAGTGAGTATTTTCCAAAACGTACAAGTTTAAGCAAATCAAATGTGGTAGTGCTGTTTCCTAACAACCACCATTAAAGTCTGTCTCACATTTCTGTTGTGCCATCTTAACTTCCAGTAATGACTGAATGAATGTTTTTCTGTTCCTAGTCCGCCAGGAACAGGAGCTGCGTAACGGTGGAGCAGTGGATAAGAAACTGAGCACCCTGGCAGACCTTTTCCGTCCTCCCATTGAGCTCATGCACAAAGGCAGCTTTGAGACGGTGAGGAGTCACTCACAGGACACTGTACCCCACACCTTTATCCAGCCTGTGTGAACTTTCAGCCAAATTTTAGATGATGACTGAGTAGGTAGATGGTAACAACCTGCCTGAATGTCATGCCTCCTTGCTTGCGATCGCACCCTGCTGATGCAAAACCTCCCCAAAAAAGCTGGGATGACTAAAATTTGTGTAAAAGCAGATTGCAATGATTTGTCATAACACAAATTTGACTGTTTGTAGTGAAAAAAACAGCACATCAAATGCTTAAAATGAGAAATTTTCTCATCCTTTGGAAATGGCATGCTATGTTTTTCCCACTAATTTGACTGCTTTGGGAGGGGCAGTTACCTTAAAACAGCAGGACCCCCCACTATGGAAACACTGGTTAATGCTAGATGATATATACAGGTTTTAGACCAAAATGTGCCACCATTAAGGTGATTTTTTTTTCTAACTTTAGCAATATGGTGCCAAAAAAACCTTCTTCACATATTATAACTACATGGCTTCGTCATAAGAGAAATCTGGTACTAAACTGGCCCGCCTGCAGTCTAAACCAGTCACCTAAACACATGGTAATATATATTATAAGGAGGTCCTAAACTCCTGAGCAAAAAATGAAAATGATAAAGGCACCTCACTCTCTGGGCAGTGTTCACTTTTAAGGCAGTGGTTCCCAAAGCGTGGGCCGGAGTAATAACAGAAATTCAATTTGAAGTTATTCACAAGTATGTGCAGCTATATATTTATATGAGAGTAAATGAAAACTGGTATTAGGAGGTAGTTAGTTTGTTAGATTGAATTTACAGCTCTTGTATTGGCCCCAGTGGCAGGTGGGTCACAGACTGGGTAGCATTACCAATTTATAGCCAACAGCCTGTGTTTTCATGGAAATACACAACTCTCTTGTATTTTGATTAGAGTGAAGATTTAAGATTGGGGTGGCCCCGTGGGATCATCTGGTTTTTAAGTGGGCATTTAGTGAAGTGAAGGGAAGTTTAGTGCAGTACTTTAAAAGTACTTTAAGAAGATTGTAGTGCAGTAAAAAGTGCAAAGTGCAGGCTTTTGTTATTTGCTCTGTTGAAACCCATCTTAATAACATAATTTTGTTGGGTTTCTTTATTTTTTTAATTTATGTGAGTATAATATATGTATAGCATTCATTTCATTATTTAGTAAAAAACAAAACAAAAAACGATTAAATGTTTAACAGTAAAGTTACTTAGTTGCAAATAACTTGAGCTTATTATATAATATTATACTCCAGTGTATTTCTAACCTATACTAATTAATATATTTCTAACTAGGTCTCTCATTCTCTTTTTCTTGGCAATACTTTCTTTAAAGATAAAACACATTTTGGGGTCAACTTGAAAGAAAGGCCGATGTGAAATGTCAAAATGAGAGTTCAAAGCAATCTATAATGTGATATTTAGAATATATGCCAGTATCAATTCCTAAATGTATGCCAATACAAACAAAGATAGTAGAACTTTTAGTATGGTTTCAAAGAAAAAATAGATTTTATTAAAGTTCCACTTTATTTGACCTTGGAGAAGAGGTCAGAGGTCAAAGTAATGTGATATTTAGAATCCCAATAGATTATTGCCTTTATGCTGATATGTTGTCAATACAACCAGTAAGAAACATAGTTTTAAATATCTCTATATAGCATTATTATCGCTTTGACCTTCAGATCAATCTATTGATCTTGAAGGAGAGGTCAGAGGTCAAATGTGACATATTTTAAATTTTTATAAACCATTTTCTATATATTGACAGTATTTACCACAATATGCAGTGTCACAGTCACTAAGTCTTTTAATGGGTTGTTAACACGAACAACCCATTTTTTTCATCCGAATTCATTAAAAAAACTTCAATAAAAATGTCATCATTTACAGACAGAATCACACACAATGACACACACAAGAATGAAGAACAGAATTTTTTGCTTTCAGCATTTGATTTGTTGTCTTTGAACTGTTTCCAGTTAAAGTTAAGATTTCAGTTTATTGGAAACAATCCAATTTTTTCTTAGTTAATTTTATTATTTTTTCTTCACCAAGCAACAGGTATGTTTTGGGTTTAAATCAAGACTTGCAGACTTAATGATTTCCATCATAAAGTAAATTTGTCTGTGTAAATCGTGAATTCCCTCTGATTCCATGTCTTTTTTTATGTTTATAGGCTAAAGACTGTGGACAGATGGAAAACAAATGGCTAATGATCAACATACAAAATGTTCAGGACTTTGCCTGCCAGTGTCTGAACAGGGATGTGTGGAGTAATGATTCAGTGAAGACCATCATCAGAGAACACTTCATATTCTGGCAGGTATGAGGTTTTAAGAGTGCAGTGTGGTGTTCTCTATGATGCATGGCATTATTCATGAGGGAATTTATTTAGTCCATCCACATCCATCTTCAGCTTGGTAGCTAGGTGTTAGCACCATCATCTCACAGCAAGAAGGTCCTGGATTCGAATTCACTGGCTAGCTCAGGCCTTTCTGTGTGGAGTTTGTATGTTCTCCCTGTGTGTGTGGGTTTCCTCTGGGCACTTGCTCCTACAGTCCAAAGACATGCATTTAAAAAGTTTTTTTTTTTTTTTTTTTTAACCTGTAGTCTATACTCCTCTTATGCATGTTATACTTTTACCATGTACGGACAAAATTTAACAATGGTATAACTTCAGTTGCAGCTCACTCTGGAGCAGTGACACAATCAACACTTCTGGTTTATGCTACTAGAGCAGTTAAACAAATATCACCCTAATTCTTGCAACGAATACAGCAAGCCAAGCCAAAAAGTACATCCAGCCTACATGTTCACTACAATATCGAGCAGATGTGCCTGTACCGAGCAGTTGAGACCGTCATACACGTCTGCTGTGTGTAGGTGTCACTGCAGTCACATGCCGCTTATAGCAGATGGCAAACGGCTGGCTCGTTCATGGGTGGAGCGAGGCAACTGCTGGCATGTCATATTGTAAGACGTGGATTGTAGTCTTTAGAAAATGCAGTACACATTGATCAAAGGTGTTTAAAGTCTGTTTCTTGTTTAAAATCAACTCACTACACCTACATGCACTGGTAGGTGTAGTGAGGTGAAGTAGCCATCAATGAGCAAAGATGGGAAAGTATATCTTCAGAGCTGTAAAAAAACAAAACAAAAACAGTTTTACCCCTTAGAGGTAAGAGGGTTGGTGGGTATTGGTGAGTGAAGCAATACTTTTTCTGTTTCTGAAGTGGAGCATGCCAGAGTAAGAAGTAGAAAACTCTGGTCCTGTTAGCTCTAAATGGCTTAAAGTGAGAGTAAAAGTTCAAAATAATGGGTTATGGAGAGGAGCAGCACAGTGCTGCAGTGGTTAGCCTCAAGATGGTCCCAGCTGGGGCCATTTGGTGAATAGTTTTCATGTTCTATGGATAAATGAAGGGGTTCTTCCTGTTAAAAGGAAGTTTTTTCTTCCCACTGTCACCAAGTGCTTGCTCATAAGGGGTCATATGATTTTTGAGGGTTTTTCTGTATTACTGTAGGGTCTTTACCTTACAATATAAAGTGTCCTGAGATGACTGCTGCTGTGAATTGGCACTATTATAAATAGAAAAGAATTGAATTGAATTCCTCACACAGTCCAAAGAAGACATGGATGTTAGGTTAACTAGTAAATCTAAATTGGCTGCAGGTGGGAATGTGAGTGTGTCAGTCTCTCTGTGTTAGTCCCATGACAGACTGGCAACCTGTCCAGGGTCACTGTACCTGGGATGGGCTCGAGCCTGACTGTAACTCTGAATTGGATAAGTGGAAGAAAATGGCTGGATGATGGAGAGTTGTGGAGGGAGGTGCTTTCCAAAGCAGTCCACCTGTCTTTGCATTGTGCAGTGAGGGCAGACTTTAAGTCCAGTTTATATTCTATTGTGCATTTTCTTCCTCTGCAGGTATATCATGATAGTGAAGAGGGACAAAGATACATCCAGTTCTATAAGCTGAACAAGTTTCCCTACATTTCGATCCTGGATCCACGCACAGGTGAGTGTTTGTGGAAGGCTGATTGATGATGAGGGTTTGCTGATGTACGAACACACTCAGACCATTGAGTTGTTACCAGCTGATCAAGAAAACAAACAAATAAGTGACTTACTGGCAAGATTAAAGTACAGCTCTCACTCTGAGAGGCTTATGAAAGCGGTTTTTATTATAATTGCACAGGAAGACGATGTCTGCATGCATAATTTTTGTAAGACGTGAATAGTGTTATGAAAAATAATTTAAATGTCAGTAGTCTTCAAGAAGCTTGAATAACAGTGTGTGTATCAGGAAATGGGATTGAAGCAATACTAAATCGACACAAACAATTCGATATTATGTCACACTAAACTGCGTACATTTTCAGTGTTGATCCAAACTGATGAGTGCTCTCTCTTTTCTTATAATTAAATACTTAATTATTTCCTGCTTTTGGTGGCTGTTATTATTGACCGGTTCTGTTCAAACCATGTTCACATTAGGTCAAAAAATGGTGGAGTGGAACCAGCTGGATGTGGCATCGTTCCTGGAGCAGGCAACTGGCTTCCTGGCAGAGCACGGGCAGCTCGACGGGCCGTCCTGCCACGCACCTCCTGCCAAACGAGCTCGCTCTGTGGGTCTCTCATCTCATGTGTCACCTCTAATTCCCTCTATGTTTCTGCTCTAATAAGAGCTCCTCGCTCCTGCTGTGACTCTGCTGGAATTTCCTCAGTCACACCTCTGATCAGTTTTAGAGGCATCTGGGATGTTTGTTAGGATTTTGCATCAGAGCTTCGGGGTTTGGATAAACAACATGCTATCATCAATATCAGCATATTTTAGTGCTGTGATATTTGATGTTGTCAGTGTCACGCAGCCATCCATATTGTTATAAGTCTTCATTGCTTTACTCGGCTCTTTGTTACTTTTTTTTAACAATTGTACACTCTATTTTATCTTTTAGGAAAGTTTAATCGATGCCAGTGAAGACAGTCAGTTGGAGGCAGCAATCCGAGCTTCTCTACAAGAGACCCACTACGAGTCCTCAAATGTCCCCGAACCCCCTGATTCTCCTCGATCAGACGACGAATCGGATGCAGAGCCTTTCTCTGACAGCGAAGGGCCTTTCTCCGTTGACGGCTCAGACAGTGAGACGCCAACACCCCATGAAGAGAAAAGTTCGACCGGCAAACACACTGCGACTCCCTTTGCAGCCACTGCAGCCCAGCAGCGTCTGCATCCTGATAGCTCCACTTCTTCCTACAGAAAATCACCGTACAAAGAAAACAACCACAGTCACAAGAAAGAGGAGAGCAAAAAGAACCACCTGGAGCCCTCGGCTCCCGGTCCTCGTCATCCCCAGCCTGATTCAGACTCTGGTGGGAATCACTGCGCCCCACTACCTGAAAGCGCAGGAACTTCGAAGATCAGCACCACCACAACCTGTGATGTGGACTGTCCTGAGGACAATGGTACGGCAAATGAAAAATATTTTAGGTTTCAAGAGTGTGTGTGTGTGTGTCTGTGTGTGTCTGTTTTCGATGCAACTACAACAAGGTAAGCAGCAAGGTTTGGTTCAGCAGCAAGGTTATTTCACTGGATGAATTTGTGACTTTTATTTTTCCAAATGCGAATAAACAGATCTGAGCAGTCAGTCTACTACACTGTAGCTCAAAGTGCACCGATACTGAATATATAATGATATAGAAATAGTAAAATAATGCTGTTTATTCACAGACACGGAGCTAGACACTGCTCCGGGTCAATCAGCCTTCTGAAATTATTTCTCTTCCTCCTCAGTTGTGGTTCCAACTCTTTCAACAACAGCTCAAACTGCTCCGCTGACATCCTGAAATATTTACAGAAGCGGTCGTGATGCTGCTTCAACTCCTTGATCAAACCATGAAATTGTTTTTGCTGCTGCCTTCTCATGAGAATTTGATGATGTTCTTGTTTAGAAACATCAGGATCATCATTGCTCGATGTTTATGTCATCTTTTTCATGTCACATTTTTTTCAGACGAATTTTCCGCAAAACTGCAATGCTTTCAGTGTGCATCTGCGTTACACCACAAGTTTGGATCCCAAAAATTTCAAGTTGCTTTTTTCAACATGCTCAGGGTATTAAAGCCTTAAGGTGTCTGAAGAGCCCACTTTATGCGAACACATCTGTTGTGCTGCTGGACTGACTCCTTTTAGTTTTATTGGTGGAGTGTGTGTGAAGATTTCAATCAAAATCTGTACCATGTGTGACCAGTGATGGCTGATACACTAGATTTTCTGACTGTTTCTACAGTGACGTCCCTGCAGAATGTGGCGGTTGTGTGTTGTTTTTACTTGGCGAGACCCAAGTGACTAATATGTTAGGGGTTTCACTCGTCTTGTCTAATGACAGTCTGGTGTAATATCTGTGTGCAGGTACCTTTTAGTGGTTGTAGTTCAGGAGCGTAGACAGAAAAAACAATGAATAAAGCCACTGTGACATCACCTGTTGGTTTGTAAAGTCCGGTCATAAAACCTCAAGCTGAACATTTTTCCTCGTAGCCGCCTTGGTGTTTTGAAAGCAGAGCGTGACAAGGCTTCTATAGAACCCAGTCGGAGGAGTCGCCCTCTGCTGGCCATTAAATAGAATGCAAGTTTAAGGCAATTTATATTGGCTTCACTTTTCAGACCTGCTAGGCCAGCCTCCATACTGTCTATGGAAGTATCTGCTAGAGTAGCGATTCCTGTGTTTGTGCCTAGGACATATTAAGAAATCTAAACACAGTCCCTCAGCTGGTAACACAGGTGTAGCTGTTAATTCAAAGATCAATCCATTGTTTATCTATGTGATGTGTGTTTTTTATGCTTTTTGATCTGTGTGTTCTGGCATTTTTAAGTATAGTGGCTTTACGGTTCTGACAGCATCATCTTAGATACTGTTTTGTTTTTAATAGGTCCCAAAGCCAGGTTGATGCTCCGCTACCCCGATGGACAGAGAGAGCAAATTTCATTGTCTTCTAAAGCAAAACTTTTGGTGAGTGGACCCCATAATCACTGATATTCAAGTAAAATAAACAGTAGTACAATTTATAATCCCTCATAAACATTGCAACATTTTTTTTAAATCTTTTTTTTTTTCTACCTTCCAAATTATACTCTCTTTAAGGCCCTGGTAAGACACGTCCAGTCCAAGGGTTACCCTAACGAACGCTTCGAACTCGTCACCAACTTCCCCAGAAGGAAGCTCGCCCACTTGGACTATGACATCACGCTGCAGGAGGCAGGGCTGTGTCCACAGGAGACTGTATTTGTGCAGGAGAGGAACTAGCCTTCCAGACGCACTCACTTTTCGCTTGTCTGTATCTCTGGTAGACCTCACCCTTTCACCAATGATGTGGGATGATGTTACTGGCCTTGATCCCATAACCTTTTGTTCTGGAGGTGGCCCTGGTTTTTGCCAAGACAGATAAGGGTGGATGGGCTGCTTTCACCGCCACTCCACTAGTCCGAATACTGACGTCTCTACTGACAGCCTAATACCTTTGTAGTGCTCTACAATTGGCCAGTAAGGTTTAGTGGATGCCAGCAGTCTTTAATGTTTTTAATAAACTATATACTCTGCTCTGAGGCAAGCCTCATTTAGTTTTCAACACTGAGGCATATCAGAACAGAATATATATCATATAGCTCGTCTTCAATTAAAACATTTAAAAAAAGAAGAAAAAAACACAAATAATAGATCACTAATTGATGATGGGCCACCAGGGACTTGTACAAAAAGACTTTTACCTCCCAGAAAGGACATTAAATCAGTCAGAGTTTATTTTCTAGCTCTTCTTGTTATTTTCTCTACCTGGGACAGGTAAAGGGAGGCTCATTCTTGTTTATTTTGACCCAAATTTGGTCTCTCACTCAGTCATTGTTGAAACAGTTGTAATTATTTGGAAGGCAGGGGTGCTAAGAGGCCAGGTCCAAAAATTACGAAGTTGTGAAAATGTGTCTTTTGATACAGAAGGGAATGAATAAAAGGTGGTACATCTCATCAGTCACACCTACACTGTACAGAGATGGCTTAGAGAGACTGATATTTCGATGTAGTCATTGTTTCCTTTCTTTTTTTTATATGCTGCCAAGAAAATATGCTGATGTTGAAATATAACCACCAGAAAACAAAAAGGGAGGTTCTGCTTCATCTTTTTTTTTAATTATTTTTGAGTCGTTTGTGTGGCTTTAATTTAAAGTTAAAACCCAAAACACTCGAACAGGTAACAGAGAAAAAAACGTCGCATTTGGCTGAAACGACTGAGAACACAAATGTGTAGTGCACCTCACTTTAAAGATTAAGCATTTTTAGTATGTCCATACTAAGTTTTGACATGTTTTATTCCTGGAGTATAGCCTCGGTTATACCAGTAAGACTATTTTACATCTTATGTGTAATGTACACTTCTCAAAAAAATGACGGGAACACTTGATCATCACAGTATGACACAGATTGTTAAACTTCAGGGGTTTTCAGTTAGTAACCATAGCTCCTAATGGGAATCCATTCCACCTGGTTTGGTGTAAATGAAGTGACAACAGCTGCACTGGACAGGCAACTCCCACCTGCGCAGGGATGGCCACAGACTATTGCTCCTGACTGATTTTCTTCTAGTTCTCCTTTGTGGAAGTGCCCTTGCCAACAGTGGTAGCATGAAATGGTACCAGTTAGTCCAGTTCTTCTGTGATGGCATATGCAAACAGGCAGTTGCAAGGTTTGCTGTCTCCTAGTACAGCCTTGAGGGTGTAGTGGGATTATTACACAAGGAGAGCTAGACAGCGCCACAGAGGAGCATCAACGCAGCAGCAGGACCGGTATCTGCTTCTTGATGTGAGGAGGAACTGGAGGAGCACTGGCAAAGCCCTACAAAATAACTTCCACTGGGATACTTGAGCTTGTTTCTCATAGAAATAGGTCAGAAACATGACCTGAGGGTGGGATTAGTGCCCAGCAGGTTTTAGTAGGACGCGTGCTCACAGTACAGCACTGAGCAGCTCGATTGGTGATGGCCTGACAACACCAGAGCTTGCAGGTCAGCCACTGGTGCCCCGTTCTCTTCAAAAATGGGCGCAGAGCACCTTTAAATAACATGAAAGAGTCTGAAGACGCTGTGGTGAATGTTGTCTGCAACATCATCCAGTATGACAGGTTGGGCAGTGGTGGTCTCGGGTGGGATTTCCTTGCATAGAGACCTCCATGAGTTAGCCAACTGGTGTTGGATATAGACATGAAATCCTCGGATTCACTTTTATACCGTTTGCTGGTGCAGAACAATGCTTTGCCTTATGTGGGCAGTGTGTAGCCAGGAAGGTAAAGGCATAGGTGTTACGGCTCCAGAACAATATGAGTCCCACAGATTATCCAGTACCTCACTTATGCTCGGATCTGGGAGAAGATCTCCCAGGACATCATCCACAGTCTGACCAGGAGCATAACCAGATGTCTGAAGTGCATGCAGGTACATTGGGGCTGTAAACATTACCTAGCCGGATTAGTCTGATCACTCTGTGATTTAAATGTTTAACTTTTTGGTGTGATTTTGAGTCCAACATTCATAGTTTTGATTATTTTGGTTTCCACTGGGTTTTGTTACATAATTTTGTTCCCAGCAAATTACACAGTGTGTATCAGTAAAGACTTCCAGCCTGAATATTTTGTCATCAAGACCCAATGTGTGATTTTAAGTGTTCCCGTAATTTTTTATTTTATTTTATTTTTTGAAGCGGTGTATTTGGATTTTTTTTGTGCTCTTAAAGACTTTTCTGTGTGTCTGTTCAGACTGAGCAGGTTTGTGTTTCTTAATATGAACAGATGGTGGTGATAACGTACCTTAAATACCAACAAGTCCCTGAAAGCAGGTGAAAAACACCACTAAGCAATGTTTTATAAGCAGTGTTTTAAGTTTTAACCGTGTTCAGATTAAAAAAGGGTTTTAGGAAGTAGAAAATAAACATACAGGTTCACATGTTTGGTGGTAAACCACTAAGGTCATACATGTGTTAACTGGTGCAGGGGTTTCTGTGGTGGAGTATGAGCTGTTCCCTTCCCAGAGATTTTTCTGGGTTTAGATTTCTCACTCAGGTGTGTCCAGTCCTGGAAGAAAAAAGGTGATTTTACTTAAAAATGTTACAGTGATCTATGTCAGTGGTGACAATCATAAGGCTCGGGGACCAGAAGCAGCCCAGCAAAGACCCTCTATCATGTCCACTGGAAGACTTTGGAAAATATGAAGGAGGGCATGAATTTTGGACTTTTAGATGGATTTATTCAATTTAGATTTCATTCATTTTTCTTGCTGATAAAGTCTCCTCCATGGCTATTCATACAATGCCAAAGTAATTAAGTGATAGATAAACAATTAAATGACAGAAAAGTTTCAGTTTTTTTTACTATCAGCTATTAAAAAAAAGGTTTTTTTAAAGTGGGCTCACAGTAATAAAAACAAAACATTTTCTGTGAATTAACAGAAACTTTATGTTTTGTAATTACAGCACATTCTGAGCTACTAGAAGTTGTTGTGTAATTTTACATATTTATTTCTTGCAGCTTAAACCTAAACAGCATTTCTTTAACATATAGAAAAACTAAGATATGCTGTTGAAATTACATGGCTGCTTTTATTAAGACATCACAGTCAAGTGTGTAGTTAAACTTCTTTTTACTAACTGAAAGGGGCGTTTCACTGGTCCGGCCCACCTAAGATAAAAAATGGGCTATATGTGCTGCAAATTGAATGTTTGTTCCATGGTGAATAAGAAATCTCACAGTTAATACAAGACTTGATGCTCTTGGATTACTAGATCTTTCCAAAAGAAAAATTCCTGGACAACACCTTAAAATTGTTATTAACAGTGCCTGCCGTGGGGGGCAATGGTCAGAGGTGAAAGAGTACAATGTGCAGCTGTGCAAACAGATGAGGACTCTTGAGTCTGTTTCACTCCCCTCGCTGTGTGGATAATACAGTATGAGACAATCATTCGTTCACCTCCTGCTTTTTGTGTAAAGGACAAGGGTGAATAAACATGGGAGGGTGAAGGGAAAATTTATCGCTGACTAAAACAGAACGGCTAAACCCATTTCCCCCCTCGAAAAATCGTTAAGCCCATCAGGAGTTTCGCAAGTCTGAGATTACTGTGTGTTCCAAAATCACATCTTCAGAGCAGGAAACTCTTTAAAACTGATGGATTTTCTTTTTCACTTTGTCAGTCAGTCAGAGAAATTATGTTTTTCCCCTGCTGAATTTCTGGTACCGCCAAATACAGAAAGAGCAGCAGTTTAAAACCCCACATCCAGTAGCGATGACCTAAATTAATTTCACACTGAAGCCGAGTTGATTAATCGGTGCTAAAATTTTAATGACGCAGCAGAACAGCAGCCCTCAGGCCTTGTTTGTTCAAAGGGTTTGTCTGTTGCATAAAAGGCTGGTGACCCCAGTTGTCTGATTACCTCTTAGCTCATTCTCAGAACTAATCAATAACAGTTAATAAACAGTGAGCAGTCTTTGGGTTGAGTATAGACATAAAGTTCAGTTTGAACGTCACATGAACCAGTACTCAGACTGGGATTGTAGTCTTCTGGGTCTCCCGGGGAGCTTTTTCAGAGTTTGAAAACTTTATAGGAGCTCCAGTGAAGATGCTGTTGGTGCTTGATGTGTTGACCTTTGATTTTTTCCTTAGTAGTCCCCATTTTATTATGTCCATGGAGTACCCACTAATATTTATGCATATTTGGAGAGTTTTTAGACTCTTGCAGGTTTTCCACATTGTCTTTTACACTCTTAATGAAATGGATTTAACTCAGTCAACAAAAAGTTACAACAAGCTACTACAACTTGACTGAAATTTATTAAGTACTGCTCATAACAGGAGGAGCTGCGAATTAGCTCATATAAGATCCTTGCATGTAATTGTGTATGCCAGAATGAAAACCAAACATGGAGGTTCAGTGGCTTTTCTGTAGACCTGCGATAGATTGTGTAAAAACACAGATCCAGGGTAAAGTATATGAAAATCTGAAAATGCCCAGGAGCAAAACGAAGCTGGGTACCACCATAAATCTGGCGACCATTTTCCCAAAAGACACCTGAGTAACTTACTCCAGCAAGATCCTCCAGTCTTCCTATCATTTCCCTACAGGTTAACCATGACATCATCTTCCCTCAGACTTTTTTTTTTCCCCCTCTAGAACTGTGCAGATGCTTTTAGAAGTTTCCTGGCACAGTCTAATCTGACCTTTCTGTTCTTGGTTGTAAACAGTGGTTTGCACCTTGCTGTAAACTCTGTCCTTACAATCATTAAGGCATCTCTTTACTCTAGGCCTTTACAGTGATACTTCTACTTCTTTGAAAGTGTTCATGACCTTTTGTAAGGATTTTCTTGATCGTGGAAATAATTCTGTGATCATACACTTTAGTTGTCTTTCAATTCAATTTTATTTATATAGCACCAAATCACGAAAGCAGCAAAGCACAAAAGCCAATCACCTCAAGGCACTTTATTATTGTAGGGTCTTTACCTTACAATATAAAGAAAAAAACCCAACAATCAAATGACCCCCTCTGAGCAAGCACTTGGCAAAAGTGGGAAGGAAAAACTCCCTTTTAGCAGGAAGAACTCTCCGGCAGAACCAGGCTCAGGGAAGGGCAGCCATCTGTCATGACCAGTTTGGTCTTTCAGGCCTTTTGATGTTCCTGAGCTGGCCAGTACATTCACTCCTTTTAAGAATGCACCAGATTGTTGATTTTGCCACTCCTAGTTTTTCCAATCTCGAGGTTTATTTTGGTTTAATGGCTCCTACATTTGCATCGATATCTCTTTGGACCTCATATTGAGAGTTCCAGCAAACAGCTGCCCAGAGAAAGTTTGAGTGAAATCCAGATCTTTTGCCAAGTATATCATGAAATGACTAGGGAACAGGCCTCAACTCGCCATGACAGTGCCCGCGAGTCTTAAAATCACTTATGAGCCTCTGAAAATCGTGGTCTGTTTATAAAAATCGCTGAAATTCCTAAACAGTTAACACAATAATTATATTCAATATCTTGAATTACAGCTGAAGGTCTTCACTTCACTTTAATCACATCTTGATTGTTTATTTAAACTCCAGTGTGGTGACATTGCCCACAAACTCCTGGAGTTGACTGTATAACAGGAATAATTCAGAATGACGGCTGTTCAGGTCTCAGAGAAGCAGCTCTGAATATGTCTCCTTCCACTTTAATGTCAATCTCTACTGAAGGTGCAATTAAAGTCACCATTTCTATCACTGACGTCATAACAGTATGAATAACTGAGGAGCCCGGTGTGTCTGATTCCTGATGGAGGAAATGGGTGTTTTTCTGGAAACTGACACTTTCTGAAAGTGTACTCATGTGTGGGCATCAAGATGAATCACTCCTGGCTCATGTGTCACAGTTAACTCCAGTGTTGCTTCTCACTCAAATGCCTGCTTTGAAAACGCCTTCACATCTTACAGTAGCATTGCATACAGAATTTCACCTGCACCTAAGGGGTTATTGCATGCATGTGAAACCAAACCTTGAAAGCAAAGATGACCATAAAAAAAGCAAAGCATCTGCTCTTGAAGCTCACCATTTTATGCAGACTGCAGTACTGTGTATTCCCCAGCTCTGTGTACTCTAGGAGAACAGCCATGAATGATAAGCTTATCTCCTCTGACTCAGCACAGTCAGAATGACTTAGCGAACAATAAACTCTGATACGCAGTCCTTCGCAATAATCCTACACTTCAGAAAGTTCAATCACAAAGCTACAAAAACAAATAATGGCGTTCAAATTCATGTTCACAGCCACATATAAAAATATAGAACTTAATTGTGTGACTATTTTATTTGGTTCTGTTTTCTGATCTTATAACAAGAAACGGTCCTGCCTGCAAAAGCTGGACAGGTATGTTACGGGGTTGCCAGGTGTGTTATCAAGCACCTCAAAGTCCTTTAAAGATGGGACTGACAGCAATAAACTTATTTGATTTTTTTTATAGAGTAAATGTTTAATTATATTGTGTGTGGGAGGAGTTAACCACCATGATGAATTAATTTCTGCTAGGATTAATACAGTTTTGTGGAATCAAATGAAAGACAAGTCATGACCCAAGCAGTTCTGAGTGAAGCGTCAGCAAAGATTAACAAAAGCACAGCATTCAGATTCAACTGCAGACTCACAAGACAGATAACGAGGGCTAAAATCATTCAAGATCAATTCCAGACTACAGACCTCAGACGCCCACATCACTCATTTGTATTTCTTCAGGTTCATCTGAGTTGTTTAGGTTCATAATACAAAACAGGATGAGAAAATAAACAACCTTTGCAGCAAACACCCCATCAGATTAGGCTGCATGAGCAATATTTGTCCAGTGTATACCTAATAGAAACATACTGCACACTCCAGCAATAGAAAGAGATGCTTATACACAGAAATGTTCAACCTGGTCCTTATTAACCTGGAGTCCTGTGTCTCTTCCTGGGCTTTAGTCCTGCAATTAATACAATCATTCCACAAAAACTGAATGGCAGCCTGGCGTAACTTGGACTCCGACCCTCTCTGTATCATTGAGTGATGGATTTTCTTACAAGGAGGCTGTCATTCACAACACCACCTCCTCCTGACGCTGTTTTTGCTGTGTCACAAAGCTGGAATATGATGGCTCAGCAATCATGATGCCAAGTTTGCATAAAACATAAAAACTCATCACTCACAAATTCATCTATGTACTGTAGGCAGGAAGTGAAGGAACTGAAGACCTGGGGAGAAGAAGAACTACAAAACCTTGTAGTTACCATGCATGCACAAACACAGCCAAAGAAAGAAAGTCAACCAGCGCCTCAGGTTCCTGCCATGCATCTCCCACAGATGTCTAGTGAAGTGCGCTCTGAGCATCATGACCCACACCGTCATACTGTTTCGTCCTGCTGATTAGAATGGAGGGTAGGCATGATTTATTAAAATAAAGTTAAATACAAAATTATAATAATGATAAATGTAATGGATTATCTAAAGCACAGAAATATGGTTTTTATCAGCATATTACAATTATTTGATAAGGTACTAATTTATTTTTATTCATGTATCTTCCAGAGAATAAAAAAAAACAGGCGGGTCGGAGATCAGTTTCTACTTCATAGATAAGTCTATGAAGGAAGCTTATCTTGATTTTGAGGCCTTTAATCTCTCAAAATAAAGACTTGTGTAATCTGCAGACTCACCTTTGTACACATTTCAGTTTTGCTAGTTTATCTTCCAAGTCGCACATTTGTGCTGATTACCTGAAAAAAAACCAACATCAACATTTTGCAAGCTGTACTTTCCCTGCTTGTATTATTTAGTGGTACTTCCTGCAAGCCCACACAAAGGTCAACATAACACCTTAAAAATGTGCACACAGACTTTCCCTACTCAGAACTGTCCTCTTTGTGGAATGCGTTTATTTTAGATGTAAACATTTCTCAATACTCAGCGTTATCATATTGATTTCTCAGCTGATGGTGAATAATACTGCATCAGAGACCCTGATAAGATGGCTGAACTAATTATTCATGTTGTAAAGTAAATTTAACCATAAAAATATTAACACTTGCAATCACCTATTCCAAAATTATGTATTATATCTGGAGCTGGGAGCAAATTCTGCATAAATATTTCTTTCCCTCCTATTTTGCTTCAAAAAAGGAAAATGTATGCATGAAAGAGTTATGCTTTTTTGTTCAAATGATCAGTTTTATTCATGGCTGGCCCATTTTCAAAGTTGGATGCATCCAACCTTTATCTTTAAAATTTATATATGTGATAATTAAGCTACTGCTGCTACTCATCATCTTCACTGGACCTTGTTCTGTTATTAAAAATCATTATTTTAGGTTTCCTATTGTTCCTTTAAGTTTTACCTGCTTCACCCAGGTAAGACATTTAAAGTTGCACACAGACACAGCAGCACAGAACAAAAACTGCATGAATAAAATTGAATTTGGATAATAAAATACTGCAGAAGCAAGAAAGAAAAGCACGTGATGCAAAAATAAAAAATATATCAGTTTTCACTTACACAGGCTTTGGCTGTGGATGCAGGGTGGTGTGCAGTCCTCTGCAGAGCTGTAAAAATGAAATCAATTAGATAACAATAATTATTACTTCATTGTGAGTGGTAAATTAATATTATGTCTAGTAAGTAATTTTTAGATACAACAAATATTTTTCTTCTTCTTATCCAATATTAAAGGATTGTGTAGTACAGTAATGTTGCTACATTAAGTATTAAATCCATCCAGAATCACGTTTTGGATCTTTCAAAGTTACGCCACCAAACGTGCGTCATTAAACATGAAATGTATTATGAGAGGTATTAAGGGATATCTCTATATTTGATGGCTGAGAATAAAGGAAGTGGTCTTATTGGTCAAATGTGCAAATCAGCATGAACCTTAGTGCTTGCATTAGGTAATATTGACTCTGTAAACACAGCTCCCAAGTGGGTCACACAAACTGCAATTTTTCCAAGTAAAAAAAGAAAGAAAAAAAGTTTGCAAGTTCTGATTTAGAGGCTGAATAATTATAAATATTGAATTAAGCTCCATAAAATGCTGTAATCCCCTTTTAGGCCACTTCTGGATACAGTATGAAGAGAATCATATTAAAATTATAAAATAAATTGAAACATAAAAACATTTTCTTAAGAAATACAATATTTAGTGTGCTATATAAAGTCTGGTCGCATTTTACACTTCTACTCCACCGTATTTACTAACAAATTAATATATTTGCGCTATTTTTACAGATGTTTGGACAACTAATATTTCAGGAAATCCATACTTTCCCGCAAAACATCACATCAGTATATTATTTTAAGCAGTCCAGAGTTACATTCTGAACTAATATTTAGATTTTTCTTTCTTTCTTTCTGTTTTATGTTAACTTCAGCATGACTGTGAAGATATTCCATTGCAAGGCTTTTTACATGTAGTAGAGTATTTTTAAATTGTGCCACAAATACTTGTATTCAGAGACCAAAATTCTCTTCATGTGACTGGTTAGTCCTGATACCAGAATGCTGGGGTTTACTGCAGTAAAAACTGCAGGGATTTTATTTTAAATCTTAAATGTAGTTTAAGCTCTTTGCTGCAGAATGTATTGTCCTCTGACCAAACCTTTAACCCCTGAAGTCGATCAACCGATCAGCTGCCTTTATTTCTCCACCTGAAAACAAAGATTTTTGGTCCTGCACGTGTATCCTAAATATGCTCATCTCTAAATATTTCTGATTTCAAATTGTGCAAACAAACTGTCTCAGATGACAAAGTGTGATTTCGTGTTATGTGGAAATTCCAGATTGTCCATGAAACCTAATCTCTGTCTTTTGCACACTAAAGTACACACGTGAGCCCCCACACGCGCACACATTAGGAAACCTGAGCAAACCATGGCATTTTTATCTTTTGTCCCGGTCCACTCAGGTTTGCTATAAAAGCCCGAGCAGCCTCCCAGTCTCTCTGCTCTGCTGATCCGGAGACCCCGCCGCCCAACATGAAGCCTCTCCTCCTAGTGGCGCTGCTCGGACTGCTCGGTAAAAGCTTCTCAGCCCCGCACTACTATATTTAATCGCACACATGACATCACATTTTCAGTCCAAACTGACATCCATGTGTTTTAACAGCCGGCGCGTTCGCTGCACCCAGCTCTCAGAAGGTGAAATGGTGCGTCAAGTCGGAACAAGAAATGCGTAAATGTTCAGATCTCGCCGCTGCTGTTCCTGATTTCTCCTGTATGAAAAAAGAAAACACCCTCGAGTGCATAATTGCCATTAAGGTGAGCGCATTTTACATCTAGAGGACCAAATTAACCACAAATGCTCAATAATAGACTTTGACCTGCGCAAGTGTTATAAACGCAATGTAACTGAAGTGCTCGGCTTATTCTGAAATGTTACTTAAGTAAAAATAAGTGAACATAATTA
This sequence comes from Etia nguti, assembly GCA_015106755.1. Classification (NCBI taxonomy): domain Eukaryota; kingdom Metazoa; phylum Chordata; class Actinopteri; order Cichliformes; family Cichlidae; genus Etia; species Etia nguti. The sequence continues at coordinate 29,634 of VUQG01008243.1, read as the reverse complement.
CTGCATTTTATGCGTTTTTCTTCCCTTGAGTAGGTTCATACTCCTGTAAAGCCAATTTACATTCTCACCAATTAATGCATACCGAATAAAAATCATGGAAAAGAACTACTACTAAAACATTTCTAAAGTAAAGATAAACTAACTGTATCTGCTGTGGATTGTTCTAGAAAAATGAAGTACAGTTAAAAATAAATAAATAAATAAAATCCGCCCCAAATGCTTTGACTTTAACTATTTCAATTCCATCTAAATTTTCCATGTAATTTTGTTACATAAATACAATTTAAATGTTACATTTAATAGAAGCTTGTCAAATTACATTTATTTGATTGGCATGGATTTAGTATATACCAAGCACATTTTCCTTAATGATTATTTAGCTGAATAAAGAAACATTTGATTTTATATATTTCAGCTTTACTCACTTTACTCAAAATTATTGTATCATGTTTGTTGAGGATGAATAACTTTTTTTAAGCATTTAAAGGGGGAAAAAACTACCAATACCTTCCACTTATCCTTTGAAATTCTATGTAAAAATGACTGGAGCTCGCTCATACAACATATACTCTCCGGCAGGCTGGTGAAGCAGATGCCATTACTGTGGATGGTGGGGACATTTACACCGCTGGCTTGAACAACTACGACCTCCATCCCATCATTGCTGAGGACTACGGCACCGGTATGTCTACTCATCAGCTGTCATTAGTAGCCTAATGAAATAAGCTCAAGCAAGAACATGTTTACCGTTCTATGTGAACATGATTTCAGGTACGGACACCTGCTACTATGCTGTTGCTGTGGCAAAGAAGAATACTGGATTTGGCTTCAAAGATCTCAGGGGGAAGAAATCATGCCACACTGGTTTGGGGAAATCTGCAGGCTGGAACATGCCCATAGGATCTCTGGTGTCCATGAATGTTATTGAGTGGGGTGGCATTGAAGACAAACCTTTGGAGGAAGGTGAGGGACTTTTTGTTTCTGGGTATTTAATAACATTCGACAGTTTTAGTGCATTTATGGTCAAAGGACAATAAGAGCAGACCTTGTAATGAGAAACTGGACACCTGAGAAACAATTAAATCCATTTTTAAAATCCTGGGAAACACACTTATTTGATTTACTGACAAGAATTTATTAACGGGATCAAAACTACAGGAAAAGTGGAAACAGACAGGGAAGGGGCTACCTAGCTTCTGCCCAGGGATTATAAAATCTACCCGCCAGCACTTTTAACCTGTCACTTATAACACTTCCATTTGTTAAATATAATTAACTGAAGTTCAAAAACTAGGCTGTTTAGACTAGTTAGGCCTTTATGTTAGACAGCTGAACAAATCAATATCCATCTATCTTCTTCTTAACCAATTTCAGGTCACAGGGGCTGGAGCCTGTCTCTCGGGGTGAGAGGCGGGAAAGGTTGCCAGTCTGTTACATGGCTAAGGCAGGAAAACCACCCAGACTCACATTCATACATACGACCAGTTTAGAATCGCCAGTTAACCTAACATGTCTTTGGACTGTGGCAAGAAACTGGTGTATCCAGAGTGAACCCATCCCATGCACAGGGATGCAAACTCTGCACACACAGTATAATATGAAACTTCTAAATGATAAAAATGCATATGGGAACTTTATTATTTTTCTTTAAATGGAGACAATGGTGACACTCAGGCTGTGCTGTCAGTGTTTTTTTCTAAATTATGACTGTGGCCTTGTTTTTTGTTATGCAGCGGTGGGCACCTTCTTCCATGCCAGCTGTGCCCCTGGGGCAGCAAGGGGCAGCAAGCTGTGTGAACTGTGCAAGGGAGACTGCTCCAGGTCCCAGAGGGAGCCTTACTATGACTACAACGGAGCCTTTCAGTCAGTGTCCACTTTTTAATGCTTCTCATTAGTGAACATAAACTTCTACACATTTAACTGATCCCTTTGTCTGTAATAATATGACTTTTGTACTTAACAGGTGTTTGGCTGACGGTGCTGGAGATGTGGCTTTTGTGAAGCATCTCACTGTGCCAGGTCAGTATCACAACAACCTTTATCCATTCGAACATATAAAGAAGCATAGAATCGTATCATTGTCAGGCTTTATTCATCAAAAAAAGCCTCACCAAGATTAAAAATTTCATTTTGAAAAGCGACAGGGACAAGAGGTCACCTGATGAACATAAATGAGATACAAATACAACTGTTGCACACTGAAACAAATTACTTGTTAATGATATCAAGGGCAAAACAAGCAGAGTTTCAAAGCAAATTTCAGAGCAATCACATTGACCAAGAATGTCATTTTCTCAATCGATTAAAATGGTCATAAACGACCTGAAACTTCTACAAAATATGGGATAGGATAACTGTGAAAAACACTGAAGTAAAACCTGCGTCATATCACACTTCCAGAATCGGATAAGCCAATGTACGAGCTGCTGTGCAAGGACAACACCAGAGCACCTATTGACAACTATAAATCCTGTTCCCTGGCCAGAGTGCCAGCTCACGCTGTTGTTACTCGCAAGGATCCACAGCTGGCCGACTTGATCTGGCAGAGCCTTGATCGAGTTCAGACTGAACACGTAGGAAGTACACTGAATAACATCTCATGTCAACGTATTCCTTGTGTTTCAGCAGCCTCATTGCTTTCCTAATGAGTCATCTCTCACTTGCTGTCTTTTCAGAGCTTTAACCTCTTCTCATCTGAAGCCTACGCGCCCGCCAAGAACCTGATGTTCAAGGATTCAACAGTGAGGCTCGTGAGGGTGCCCCCAAACACAGACTCCTTCCTGTATCTGGGTGCTAACTACATGAGCATCATCCATTCTCTTAAAAAAGGTAAAGAACACAAGCACAACTGACAGAAACACATTGTTAGTCAGGTGTCGGTCTGGCTTATTTCTAAGTCTTTCTTCCCTCTCCAGAGCAGGCATCAGGCGATGCATCCCCTGCCATTAGGTGGTGTGCTGTGGGCCATGCTGAGACCGCCAAGTGTGACACGTGGAGCATCAGCAGTGTGTCTGAGGACACCACCTCCATTGAATGCCAGAGCGCCCCTACAGTTGAAGAGTGCCTAAAGAAGATTATGGTAAACTGTGGAGGAAATACCAAAATCTGTAACTTTTTTTTTTTTTTTGCTCCACTCTGTGACGTTCATCTCTGCTTTGAATCACCCCGCAGCGTAAAGAGGCCGACGCAGTGGCGGTGGATGGAGGTCAGGTGTTTACGGCTGGAAAGTGTGGTCTGGTTCCCGTCATGGTGGAGCAGTATGATCAAGGTAGAAAAAACAATAAGAAGAAGAACTAACACACACACAGTCCTGTGTCTTATTTCACCTTTTCTATATGAGTAATATTTGTTCATTTTGTCTCCTTTCACAGAGTTGTGCAGCCGCTCTGATGGTAGTAAACTTTCCTCTTTTTCAACTTTTAATAATTTTAACGATCTAGAAATATGAAAAAAAAAAAAAAGCCTAGAAAAGTGCATCATTTTAATTGTACTAAGCTTCAATGACTACGTGACCTATTGTGCTGATTACTAGATTAGTATTTTTATTTTTGGACTTTACCACTCCAATACTACTACTACTACTACAACTATAATTCAACTTAGCATTTACATCAGTCTGGAGCCTGAGCATTTAGCTCATATGCATTGCTTGTACATAGTCTAAAACTTTAGTGGCTCTGTTTATTGCAAGTATCCACCATTGTAATGATAGATGACCTTTAAAAAGTGGATTAATTTTAAATTAAACAGCCGTAAACAGAGTAGGCTTATATGAATGTCTCTCTCCAGTTGAATGATCTGAAATGTCTACCTCTACTTCCCGTATCCACTCTTAGGCACAGCCTCCTCATACTATGCTGTTGCTGTGGTAAAGAAGGGTTCAGGGGTGACCTGGGAGAATCTGAAGAAAAAGAAGTCTTGCCATACAGGCATCGGCAGAACTGCTGGTTGGAACATCCCCATGGGTCAAATCTACAAAACAGAACAGGACTGTGACTTCAGTGAGTGACTGAGACCTTCTCCTTCTTTTACCAACAGAAAGAAATTTAAAGCCACCCACAGAAATCATACATCTCCCCTTTTTCTAAAAAAGTTTGTTCAGATGACTCACATGATAAATCTATATTTAAACAAAAGCTATAATGTTCAATTAACCTTGACAAAAGAGAGGTTTGCTGATTGTTGAGCTCTTTCTGCATCTCTTCCTCTCCTCAGCTAAGTTCTTCAGCAGTGGCTGTGCCCCCGGAGCAGAGCCCAACTCTCCGTTCTGTTCTCTGTGTGTCGGCAGCGGCAAAGCTGTGGGAGACGAGGCCAAATGCAAAGCCAGCGCTGATGAGCAGTACTACGGTTATGCCGGAGCCTTTAGGTACAGCAAGAAACAGAATGGGATTGCATACAAGTTTGTGTTTAAGGAAAATGTTAGCAAAGAGACAGGAAGCACAGGTAAACAACTGGACCGGCTCTTCTCAATGTTGCCAGCTACTGTTATGTTTTTCTCAGATATTTCATTTGTAAACAGCCAAGAATGTGTCAAGAGCTGAAGCATGTTTTCCTCCTAAAACCAACTTTTTATTTATTTTTTTGTGAACTTTACCAATGATGAGGTGTAATTTTTAATTGGTTAGCCATTTCCCCCAAACTTCACTCTTTGTCTCCAAAGTCATGATGTTAGTATCAGTATTTAACTTTTAGTCAACATCCTTTGCATAACATGATGTATTGCATATCACTACAGGTGTCTGGTTGAGGGTGGTGGTGATGTCGCCTTCGTTAAACACACAACCGTGACAGAAAACAGCGATGGTAAGAGGACTGCACTGATCTGCACTACCTGTTCCGATGACATTACAACAGCTTCTAAACTTTATTCCACCTCTCTTTACTGAAGGTAACGGTCCAGACTGGGGTCGTAATCTGAGATCTTCTGATTACCAGCTTATCTGCCCTGGGAAGGCACCAGTGGAGATCAGTGAATACGCCTCTTGTAACTTGGCTGGTGTGCCTGCACACGCTGTGGTGACTCGCCCAGACAGCCACAGAAAGGTGGTCCGCATCCTTCAGGAGCAGCAGGTTAGTGATGAAGTCTAAGTCTAAGTCTAATTGTTGTTTGTTTCAAAGCACTGAATTCCTAGTGGAAAAATCTGACATTAGGGTTCATCTTTAACTTCTCTAGCCGACACAGCTGCTGAGTCTGATAGAGAGAAGAATCAAGTCCTGCCATTACAGAAGCTCCATACAATTTGTTTGGCATTCTGTTTTGAGCACAACTAAGAATTATTAACCAATTTTCCAAATAGTTGCCAATTAACTCTGCCAACTTTATCATTGTCCCTTTGTACGGTCCTATATCTAAGACTCTACAGGCCTCGGTTAACATGTTAAATGTTAAAGGTCATGACAGCATAATTAGAAAAAGACTGAACAAATGTGGCTTGTTTGGAAAGATAAAGCCTCTTCTCTCTACAAAGAACATGGCAGCACAGTTTATGTTTGCAGTTTCATCTGAACAAACCACAAGACTTCTGGAACAATGTTCTCTGGACCGACGAGACCAAAGTGGAAACGTCTGGCCTTAATGTACAGCATCACGTTTGTCGAAAACCAAACATAGCATATTGGCACAAACACCTCATAGCAACTGGTGGTGGAAGGGTGATGATTTGGTCTTCTTTTACAGCCAGGGGCCTGGGCAGCTTGCTGTCAGACAAACAAACACTTAAAGTTACTGCTCCTAAAGTTGATTCTACCTGCTACTGAATCATGAAGTGTACTTAGTTTGTCACAACTGCAAAGAGTCCTGTGATAATTTTCTTTCTGACATGACTGTACATCCCCACTTGATCGCAAGTGGGAGGACCTTGACATTTCATGAACCACTAGTTACAAAACTCATGATGACTACTGTTTTTCCACATTCGGCCATTCTGCCATTTTCAATAAGTAAAGTAACTGGTGTTTATTTTAGCCTCTTTCAAGATGTATAACAGTGTAATAGAAATCTAAAAATTAAATAACTGCTTCAAACCAAAATTTTGTTCTTAGGCCAAATTTGGAAACAGCGGGACCGATCCTTCGTTCAGAATGTTCCAGTCAGACAACGGAAAGAATCTCCTCTTCAAGGACTCCACTAAGTGTCTCCAGGAGGTATCAGAGGGAAGAACCTATGAGCAGTTTTTGGGAAATCCTTACATGGACGCCATGAAGGCACTTAGACACTGCAGCGCAACCGCTTCAGGTTTGTACTACTGCAGAAATTAATTAGCATTTAAATGTTACTCTTGTAGCATCTTGTACCAGATAAAATAACGTTCATACGCTGCATCCTCAAATCATTTTTGTCTCTTCCCAACAGATCTGGAAAAGTCTTGCGCTTTCCATGCCTGCCAGCAAGGCTAATGGAGATGTAGACAACACAGTGATTCAGCCATCTTACCCACTTACTTCCCGCACTTACCCAAACATAATGTTTCTCCTCTTCTGATCTTACTGTTGACTTGTTGTTAAAAGCACAATTTACACTAAATACCATCAGTCCTACAAATCAACAATACGCGAACCGATCATGCCCACGTGTAGCTATTTTTATCCTGCTGAAACAGGATGTTACACTGCATTTGTCACTAGATCAACTATGTTTTGTTAACGCATGCCTGACTTTTCTCAAATAAAGACATTTTAATGCTTTTAATGACAGTGAAAGCACAATTTCTTACAACGCTGATGGTGTTTTATCTGATCTTTTTCTATCTTCTCCCTTAATGATTGTTACCAAAAGGACAAAAAAGAAAAGACAATATTATCACATTTACTGCAAGTACCAAAAACACTGAATCACTGGCTCCAGTGCAGGTTTAAAGATCTGCCGTCTGAAGGTCCATTCAATAACAATGAAACATTAGGTGAAAAAACATGTAGCAGAATGACTGTCAGTACCGGTAATGTACATTACAACTATAATACATTAAGTATGTCTGTAGCTAAAAATTAAAAAACCAATAATAGATAAGACGCAAAATGTGATTTCACTAGCTACCTTCACATTTTTAACAGTCTATATTTAAGCTCATGGATGCACCATTTCTAACAGTGGTAGTCAGCTGAACTGCATTTCCACAGGCTTCTCAGGCAAATTAATAAATAAACATAATTTGAGGGAAATCTGTTTGAATGAATTGCACAGACAACGTGGCACCCTCTGCTTTTTGGATACTTTGAAGACTTTTGGATAATTTACATTCAAATCAAAATCCTGTGGCATGAACAACGTGAAGCTGTGCCATCACAGAGACTTCACAGCAAGTTGCCATATTCTGGAAACCCCTGTTAACACTTGGCTGGTGGACAAACACATGGTTGAATTAAGCTAAACACGGGAAAAACAGCTTTGGAATATGACTCCTATTTGACACAACTTAATTCTATTCAGATATGCAGTATATTTAGGAATATTCACCCTGTACTGTACATGAAAAGAAAAGAAAGAAAAACTTCAATACTTCAGTTAATGCTGGAGCTGAATTTTTTTTTCATGAATCTGCTGAATACTTTTATACTTTTTCTATATATTGTCAGAAAACAGTGAAAAATCCAAGTTTCCAGCAGTCCAAAGTGCTCTTTTTAGATCTATACAGCATTGAGCAAAAGTCTTGAGCCATTCCTCATTTCTTTATATTTCTTTTTATATATCTTTACATTGAAAAACTAGACCAAACATATAGTTTGTTCCCATTTCTTTGGGTGAATCTACAAAAAATGCTAATGGTAACACTGTACGACGGGCATAAAATAAATACTATTTTTGGCACAGCATGAAAGTTTGGCAGTGCGGTGTGTTGTGTATCCTTAAAGAAAATCTGTGGACACTGGACAAGTGGAGGACAGAAGAATGAGTAGCAGGCCTGAAAAACTATCAACAACAAATAAAAAAATTTTGAAAGTCATCTTCTAAAAAAATCTAAAAATATTCCAGAAAAGCCCTGACACAGGACCGGACAGACACATCTGGCCCTCAGTTGATCTCTCTGCTGTTCACTGAAGCCTCATTAGAAATGGTCTCACTGGAGGGCCATCTGTCAAGAAACCATGCTCAAGAAATGGAAACCGGTCTTATACAGTAATGAATCCAAATATGAAACTTTTTGTCAAGTCACTGTGAGCGTGCACGGAGGTCAGAAGAGAGGTACAACAGTGAGTGTATACTGCCATCAGTAAAAAAAGGTGGAGGCTGTGTAATGCTTCGGGCTGCATTTCAGTCAGTGGTGAAGGGACTGATCCATTGATCCACCATGCAATACCACCTGGAAAGCATTCAATTGGCATTGGCTTCATTTTCAAGCAGGACAGTGATTCCAAAGACACTGGGGATGATATATACTTTATTTCCATGTATGCCTGCACATATATTTTAGTACTGTACTATATTCCCTTACTACTGCTTTGTTAAACAACTAAAATTAATATCAGATACATTAGTGCTTATTTCCTGATATTAAACAGATTAACATTAAATAAATAGAAATGATAGAAATGATCTTATTCCCAATCAAACATGACGCAGTAAAATAAAGTTAAGCTAACTTCATTGTTTTCTGCAACAAGAGGCTAATCACAGTCTACTCAGCAACATCATGTCCCAGCTGAGATGGAAATGTAAATACTCAAATGATTATTTTTTTAAAAATATCTTAAAGGAGTTAAAGATATCAGCTGTTTGTTCCAGATAATGACTCACTTTGAATACGGAGGCCTCGGTTGATCAAATGAGTCAAGCTCCTGCATCACATGACCAAGGAAACTGCATCAAATTTTAATTTCCCCGGAAGTTACCCATGCGACTCGGAGGCGCACCGGCTTCGCACAGGAGAAGCATCGCATTATGGCCTCTCTCTGAGCCGCTTCACACGATACTTGTGTATGTACCTAACCGGCAATCCATCACCATCGACGCCTTGATCATGGACCTGCGGTCCAGAGGCTTTTCTTGGGGCCATCGGAGTTGTCAATAGTATTCCCGAAGGACTATATTATTTGATTTTGAGCACTGTCACTTTTGCACGCCTGGGGGTTTAAACCGAAGTGACAGAGAGAAGCGCTCTCCCCCATCTGCCGGTTAGCTAACTAGCTCGCTAAGTCATTAGCCAAGAAGGGCATCATTTTTCTGTTGGAGTTAAAGGACAAGGAAACTGCTGCACCACCGTTTTCATAAACAGAAGACTGAGGCGAGGCTGATTCTCCGAGTTCCTACCTTGCAACACAGTAACTGTTATAATTCCTGGTAAGAAGAAACCCGGCGGTACTGCTAGTTCCCCGAGCGGGGCTGCATTTTTCTGAAAGGCACACGGGCTGAGCAGGCCCTGACCGTCCACACACTAGCAGAGCTAGCAGGGTAATCCTCCCCCGGGTCCCGGTAAAACTACTTTATCTCAGTGTTTTCCTTCAGTTCAGTATTTTTTATTTAGAGCTGACACTAACCTAAAGTTACCTAAATTAACAGTGGTGGCTGTTTTGATTTTGGTTACCTCGGTGGGCTTCGTGGGGCAGCTATGGCTAACCCTGACGCTTTTTCGGTTCTCCGTTTAAAAAAAAAAAATAATAGAACGAAATTAATGTTCACCGCGATCTGGGTCAATTTCCTTACAGTTTGTCTTGAATCTAAAGTCGGTGCCCTCAGTGCCAAAATATTAGGCCACTTTAACACTGAACGTCAGGTACACGGTTTCATTTTGGTGTCGCCGGGCCTGTAACACCCCGTAGGACACCGCCGGGCTAACCGCTAGCCAGTGTTAACCAACAATAGCATGACTGTAAACTTAACCTAATCGCTGTCGCGTGTTGCAACATTATTGACAAAGCTAACTACTTTACTGTTCCTGGCCTTTGGGTATAAATGTATGTTCATATAATCAGCACAGTAAAACTGTACGACCGGGCTCTGTGTACATTAAGGTTAAATGCGGACTCAGCCACGTAGCGTAACTAAGTAAAATGTCTGTGATGGTGGGACACGTAACATTAGCCGGCTGTGGGCTAACTATCCAACCAACCTCGCCGGGGCATCTCTGATTCGTTAGCAGGCCATTAAAAAATGTGTTTTACTCTAAATGTCAGCTAATACAAGCTCGTTTACATTTAATCGTGAATCATAAGGCCGTTAGCCATCCCTGCTGGCGCGCCATATGGAAGCATTGAAGCCCTGTCAAAAAGAAGCATGGCACCAGCTAGCATCTGACGATAGTCACTGTGTCAGCAGGTGGATGGTATATGACACGTCTCCTGCTATTATGGCAGCTTTCATTTTTTAAACGCAATTCTAGCATTTTTTTCAGTTTCAGCCCTCGCAGCCGTCATTTACTCACGGGAAAACGGCAGTCGGTATTGAGTTTTGTATGGTTTATTTGCACGGGGGGGGCTTAAGCTTCTGTTCACACAGTAAATGAACTTTGACCTGAGGTATCCATTTTCTTAGATTCACTCAAAAACAGCAAGCGTGTGAGCTTTAATAACTGACAAATTAGCATTGGTGTCTAAGGCAGCCATTTATTTAAAAGTAATTTGAACCCTTATCTACTCAACCTAAGCTTTGAATGGAAGATAAAACACATAATTGTGTTACCGGCTGATTTAATCAAGGATGGAGGAGGGAAAGACATTAATTGCCACTGTGCACAAGCTCTGTAAAAATGCAAGGGAACGAGATGTGGGGGGGGGAGGTGGTGTTATCATAGGCGAAACTGCAGGCCACACCCTGGCTGCTTGGTTAGATGTTGCTACACTAAAGATTGAACATGTCTCCTTACAGTGATCTTTAGTATCCAACCTCAATGACTGTAATTAGCATTTTTAATAAAGACCTGGAATACCAGTGCCTGCCTGCAAATATTTAAAAATCACATTTCAACTCAAAGTAATTTCTTGTTCTTCTCATTTTGACATTATTTCTTGCTCGTCTTTTCCCCCAGGAAGGCTGGCACCACATCGCCACCCTAATGCAGTACCATAAAAGAACGTGAAATGAACAAACCACCACAGCCTATAGCGGGACCCACTTCTGTCCCCAATCCTGCCCCTTCCCCTGGATTGACACAGGTGAGGCCCACTAACATAGTTTATTTATTTATTGTGGTAGTTTAGAGTTTAGTAACCTTTTTCCTTTTCTCCCCTCTCCCTCCTCTTCTATTCTCTCCTCTTAAGGCTGCCTACGGCCCTGGACAGCCACCTTCTCTTGTTTTTGCAACCCCTCCACCTCCACAAATGAACTCTGCACCACAGCCAAGACAGGTATTGTTCACAGCATGCTTTCTGTTGTTGATATGTTTGAGAACCCTTTCTTTCCTGCTCTTTCACAACAGTTTCTTACACAGCTGCTTCTGCTGTAAGGCTTTGCCTCGGTGTGTGTGTTATAACCGCTATTTGCCGTCTTTGTCCTTGAATGTCAATCTTGATTCTTTCCTCTCTTCTGCTGTCCTAGTTTGCTACTGGGCCCCGTACTTTACATCAACAGGTACTAACACCCCTTACTCTTCCTCACACCCCCTCTGTCTCCTTAGTGTAATGCATGCTTTCAGATACATATTGGGGAAGAAGATGAGATGAGTGTTTAGATCCTCCTTTCTAAACATCCATTTAGATCAGTTTACTTTAAAAAACATTCAAATCCAAAGTGAGCTTTTCTGCAACATTAAATGATTATTAAAGCCCTTAGATTGTGTAATAAACATTATGTAACTTTAATTCAAGCTATGTTTTGCAAGTGAGTCTATGATGTAAATTAAAAAGAGCTAAAAATTCAATTCTACACAGTTTTGTCTTTTCCGGTGTCCCCCAAAGTTCTTTCCTTTATCCTCAGTCCTTGTTTTCCCCCTTCATCTTAATTTAGTACCAACATATGTTGTGTACCAGTCCAGTCAGCATATCTTGCATCAGATCATGCTTTATTTAAATACCTGGTTTGTAGACATGAATTGTAGTGTGAAAATTTTGAGAAATATAAGCATTTTTGATACGGTCTTAATTGTGCAGCAGGCTGTCATTTGAAAACAGCCTACGTCTCACCACTGTTTTGCATTGATCACCACATTTGTCCTAATCCCACGGTGATAAAGGGCCTTGTTGCCACCAGATATTAAAATGAATTAAACTGCATGTGCCTGCAGCCCTTAATGTGATTCTTTAACCTACCAGAAGTAGGACCCTACAGGACTAGAAGGGGATCGTGTTTCTATAATGATCTGTCCAGAATCGATTGCATGTGCATCTGTAGTTGTTGGAGCTTACCCATCATGACTGCGAGACACACTGCTACCTCTCATACTCCTCCTTTCTTCCTTCGTTTTGTAAATTCAAACATCCCCCTCATTGCGTCCGGTCCTCATTTTCACCTTAATCTTACTCCCTTTCTTGCTCTTTGCTCATGTGTTGCGCGGCTGAAGGGTGGATACAGAGCATTACAGGTAACAGCTTTTCTCTTCGTCCCTCCCCTGTTAACTTGTGCTAACCTCATTGTGGCAGGAAGTCATGACTTTCAGTATAATTTAAACTCCCAAGTTACCCAGAATTGAATTTAGTGTCCACATGAGCAGTTGCTGTGAGTGCGTAGATTCCAGGTGAAGGGTAAGGGTGTTTGTGTAACTGGAAGCAAACACACAGAAAAATGCCACATGTAAAAGCAACAATTAGGAATACCATTGTTACGAAATGCACACGCAGAACCACAAATTTGCTGCTGCTTTGATGCAGTCTTCATCTTTTTGTTTTTGTTTTTTAAAGAGCTACTATCAGAACCGACCCGCCATGGCCACCAGTGCTCCAAGGGTACCGGGAAATAGTGGCCCCCGAACTGTTGCACCGACTCATGTCTACCCACCCGGCTCACAAATGATGATGATTTCCCAGCCTTTTGCTGGCTCTCCTCAAGGCTTCTTCATTCCCTCTGGACAGGTTGGTGCACACATGAGCTCTACTCTGCAGCCAGCCCAAGTAATGAATACATACTCATCATAACAGTTGCAATCACCCAAATATAAGTGTTAAAAAGTAACGTTACCTTCTGAATGAATTGAATTTAATAGTAACATTTTGAGCCTATTGCTCTTTAGTATTGTTTGTAGGTTTAATGTTGGAAGGTTGCAGTATTCTTCATGTCAGTTTGGCGTCTTTTTAGTGTCAGATTTCATTTTAAATTTGAATTCTATTCAGTTTTATTTATATAGCACCAAATCACAACAGCAGTCACCTCAAGGCGTTTTATATTGTAAAGTGACCCTGCAACAATGGAGAGAAAAGTCCAACAATCAAATGACCCTCTCGGTGACAGCGGAAAGGAAAAACTCCCTTTTAACAGGAAAAAACCTCTGTCACAGTCAGGCTTGGGGGGGAAGGGGGGGTGTGCGGCCGCGGCCGTGTGCTGTGACTAGTTGGGGGTGGTGGGAGGAAAATGGGACAAAAAACACTCTGTGCAAGAGAGCCAGAGATTAAGAATAACTAACGATTAAATGCAGAGTGGTGTATAAACACACAAAGCCCTCTTCCACTAGTACATACTTGGCCCGACTCTGTTTTTAGGGTTGTCCACTAGGTGGCGCTACCAGGTACTTTTTTAGTACCTACTCGGCTGGGGTTGCGAATGATATCAGTTGATCCAAAAATGTGACTTCAATAGACTGCATGCCCCAAAAAAATCAAAATGGCCATTTTGTAACCTGGCAACAAGGGTATACCTTCGCCTCGATGTCCTCCATTGTTGTGTTGTTTGTGTCAGGTACAAATAATGTCCTAGGCCCTTCAACCACGTTGCTATAACAACCCCGAGCACATTAGGTGGTAGTCAGGTATAATGGAAAACGACTGAAACCAAGCCGAGATGAGCAAAGTACTTACTAGTGGAAAAGGGCTAATAGTGAAGAACAAACACTCAGTTCTTGAGGAGTCCTTCTGATGGCTCATCTAAAGTGTCTTCTAAAGCGTTTCATTATGCCCACCTTGCAGTCCTTAGCGAACCACACCCAAAAACAAAGGTGACATCACAGCCGATTTTGCTGGTTGTGCATCTCACAATTTAAATGTATCTATTTATTTTGGCGTAATCTCCCGTAATCTCCAGCCATCACAGCTGAGTTGAGAACACTGTATATGATTGTGTTGGTTTTTACTGCCGTTTTAATGATAACCTTACAAAAGCTCAGAGATTCATAAATTATACAGACAACATGTAGTAACACGAGACTTTGTCAAAAAAAAAGCCCCAAAAAATCTTGGCAGCTTCTTTGCTTTCAGTTTTGACTTCTCCTGTACTAGTGCTGGTGTGGAGATTTGTCTGAACCTTGTGATCGTATGTGAGGACAGAAAGACACGCATTGTATTTGAAAGTCCTCTTAATAGAGGTTTTTGCAGCGAGGCTCTCAAGATTTAATTGTTGTTTGTCTTGTTTCTGCAGTACCGAACTCCATACATGCCTCCTACCCAGCAGTATCCCGTGACCAGCGGCACAGCAAACTTCTATACTGGAACTAGCCCTGCTGAATACCCTCCTTATGGTAAGGGTTTTTAACCCCAAGACTAACAACAACCAAGCAGAACCACAAACACGATCAGTTTAAACACAGAACTTGATGGAGAAGTTCCAACTCATATTTAAAACCACATCCACAAGTAGAATTCCTCATCTGTAAAGTATTCCTGATTGTGGGGTGGTTTTGCTTGGCTGATTGTGGGTTGTTCTCTTGTTTTTATTTTTTCTGTGATGGGGGGGGTGTAATTGTTTTTGTTGTTGTAGTATGCCTGTGTCTGTATGCGTTTCTTTTTCTTTCTTCTTTTTTTAATATGCCTTTGAGTCCAAACACTGCTGTATGTGCATGTAGTCGGGCTTAATTCTGCTTTGGCCTGTGTTCATTTTCTGCACCTTACGCTGCCTTATAGGTTCCATGAAATGGCTTTGAGACTGCAGTTTTCTCCTTTTTGCATGTCTACATACAGCAGCAGAAGAGTTGTGTGGGAACTAACGTTGCCAGAAACCCTATTTAAATATGAATGAACTGCACTTTTTAAGCAGGAAACGCAACTGCTACAAAAACTGATTTGCTTTAGTACATTTGTACTAACGCACAGATATTTTATATATACAGAAGTGGGGGTTTGTTGGCTAAGTTAAAACCCCCATTGTATTTGCTTATAAAGACCCTTGTGTGATTGTAGTGCACTTTAAAATGTAAACTATTTGAAAATAAATCTATGCCAAGAGCACAAGGTAAGTGTACAGTAGAGGCATTGTTCATTTCATGGGACCTTCTTAACACCCTGCTTCCTCTGGATCCTCTCATTAACACATTCTGCATCTGTCTCTTCCTGCCCTCTCCTTCTTTCCTCCCTCTCCCGTCCCTCACTCCCTTCCTCTCCTTTGCTGCGTTGGTTCAGAGCCCTCTCTTGCCGCGAGGGAGAGGCGGGGTGGCGGGGGGAGAGGGGGCGGGCGAGAGAACGGCCGTCTCTCTCTCCACGGTGCGCCTCTCGCCTCCCAGCGCTACCCCGGTGAGTAGTGCGTGTGCTTTTGTGGTGGTCAGCAGGCTTCTGTGGCACTTCCTGTCTCTAACCGTGTCTTCCTGTCTCTGATTTCGTACGTGTAGGTCACGTACACACGACGATGGATGTTATTTAAATGCAATTGTAACAAATACAGAGGGAAAACTTTAATTGAAACTTTTAGAGTGTAGCCTAGTGATGCCTCTGTGGTGATGACAGTTTAGGTAATATGTTTTTTTTTCTCCATGTGTTTCTTGTTTAAGAAGCTAAATAAATGGAATTTTATATACAAAGGGTCAAAAACCAGCTTCAGTTTGAAGTAATTTTCTGTACAGCAATACTACTTTTAAATGTTCAAATTTGGCTGGATACTGAATTGGTGGCTCCAGCTTCTGGTGCCAGCCCATTAAATTGCTTTAAAAAGTCTGGACAGATGGGAATGTAAACAGCAAATGCAAGTTATGCCTCCTTACACAACTGAATGTAAAGTGGGCTGTTTCAATCTTTGTAATTCATCACGTATCGTAGACAGAAGTAGTAAAGTGTTGTGTAGTAGTCAAACTCAGCCAACATTAATTTATAGACTTTGTTGTTAACTTAATATAATATCAAAAACATAAAATGTAAACCCACAAATGAGCCTTTAAGTAAGTTCACATCAATCCATGTACACGTTTATATCTGAAACCACACTTTGTGTACACGTACAAATGTTTGCTATTGCACCTTTAATTTTTTTTCCCCAACAGTTACCAGCAATGTAGAAAAAAATAATCTCAATCAAATAAAACAAGTACATAGAGATTTTCTTTAAGTTTGAACTCTTGAAAGTTCTTGTTTATTCTGAGTTGTTTTAATGATTTATTTTGTAATTTCTTTTCTTTGTTCAACTTTACAGCTGGAGCATACTATCCAACTCCGCCTCAGTACCCCCCATCTGTCCAGCCTTCAGCGGTCATGCTGTCCACCCAGCAACAGCTACAAGTCCCGCCTCCTCAGCAAGCCCCTGCACAGTCACAAGGCCTAATGAAGAGAGAACGCAGACCGGTAGTATGTCCCAACAAAAGCACAGCACACCTCTTGAATGGGGTCAAAAATGTTGAATGGAGAGATTGTGTATTGTGTGTTCAATGTGGAACTTTCCCTTTTAACCTGAAAACAACAATAGTATTTGTCATGATGGGGGTCGGCAGCTGTAGATCAGTAGTGGCAGGATGGTTGCATATTGTTTGTATTTTAATGTCATTTGCCTTTTCTCTAATAGATAACAATACGAGACCCCAACCAGGGTGGGCGCGATATCACGCACGAGATCCTGTCGGGTGTAATGTCCTCCACCACACCGACACCACAGGTAAGACTTTACTTTGAAGTGACTGATTTAAATAGAGTAATGATGGCGTTGTACATTTGTCTTTGATCAGAAATCTGAAATATAGTTCGGTATCTTGTACTGACTTATGGTACTCTGTGTGTTTAAAGTAAATTAAAAGAACAGTAAAGCACAGAACTTCATTATGTTTTTCTCATGTTCTTTTTGTCTTCACTGTAAATTGATTTGCTTTAGAATGAAGTCCTTTTTCTCAACGTGAAGCCAAAGTTTGTTTATATAGTCAAAACAAAGGGAAGTTATAAAAAGACAGTAAAAGGAAATGTTATTAGGTGATCATTGCTCTCACATTTTTTACTTTAAAAAGGAAGGAATATGAATTTGTCCGTACATAAAGGCACCATTGTGGTTTTTTTTTAATACATCTCTGTTGATTTCGTTTTTATCTTCATGGTAATGTCTAATAGTCAGCACAGCTGAGGTCAGTTTCACTAAGCAAACTATGCTGAGTCAAAGCAAATGCAAACAAATATGCACTGATGCGTTGAACTATTGTCAAAGTTGAAAGTCGCTAGTTGGAGGGGAAACGGGCAACACAAACGAAACGCTTTTTAATAGAGTTTAGTGACACTGCAGCCTTCAAAGAAACGGGTCTGAATCAATACCTTTCTCAGACAATATCCACCAAATGTGAAAAAAACATGTAACAAACTGCACCAAATGTGTGTTGATGCTCATTTTTAAAAGCCCATGTTGTGGGTTTTCTATTTTATTTATTAAAGGAAGCTATTGCTTTGTGATTGCAGGCACCAGATGCAAGTCCTGCACAGGTCAATGGGGAAATTGCCCAGCCTGTGACTGCACAGACGAGAAGAGGTGAGTATATTTTCTTAAGTTTGGCTTGGTGAGAAATAAATGACTATTAATTTTTTCTCGCCATTTATTGTCACGTCTCTCGCTGTTCAGATGACAACACAGAGCGCCCTGCTAGTGCTGAAACCCCTCCTTCTCGTGCTGCCGCAAGCGCCGAGCCTGTGTTGGAGAGCAAACAGGAAGTGGACAGCCAAATAGTGCCGCCTACTGAGTTAGCTGCACAATCTGTAGCCCCCGTAGCTACTACTGAGGTGCCATCCACACTGATAAAGGACCAGCAGTCTCCTCCCTCCCTCCCTCCAGGAGCAACGTTGACCACTACTCCTGCTGAGGCAGTAAATAAAGTTGGCACTACCGTTTCTGATACAGTAGATGCTCCTGTTGCAACCTCACAGTCTTTAGAAGCACCAGAAGCCCCTGTGAAAATAGAGGAACCGCCGGCTGCTCCAGCTCAGGCTGAGGAGGTTCCAGAAAAGGAAGAAGCAAAAACAGAGGAAGTGAAGAAGCTGGAAAAAGAAGAGCAGGTTGCCACCACGAAGTTGGAGCCTGCAGCTGAGGTTGCAGCAACGGGTTCTTCCAACCTTGAAGAAGAAAGAAAGAAGAAAGAAGAAATGGCTACAAAAACGGCAACTGAAGACTCCCAGCCTCCCCCTCCTGCACGGGAGCCTGCTGCTCCACAGACCCAGAACGCTGTTCTGCGCTCTACCCCCGAACCTGAATCCACACAAGTTGAGGCAGCAGAGCCTGTTCTCCCCAACGGCCTTCCTCAGGAGACCGAAGAACTGCCCAAGGATAATGAAATTTCAGACACTACACCCCACAAACAGCCAGACGTTTCTCAATCTCAGGAATCCACACCTGTGGCTAAAACAGCAACAGCAGCCCAGGAGGTGAAAGAGGAGGCTGAAGAGGAGGAGGAGGAAGAGTGCAAGAAGAAAAGTGAAGATACCCCTCCCGCCTCTGTTAGCTGCCCAGAAGAATCTACTATGCAAGGTACAGTTAATTCCCCCCCCCCAATTGCTTCTCAGGCTGTCACATGCCTGATGTTGTTTTATCAGAATTTTAATGTCATCACTTTGTCCTTCTTTTTAAAGCTGCTACGTCTGTGCCAAAGAAGAAAAAGAACATGAAAGAGTTTAACAAGAAGGAGGCCATTGGTAATCTCCTGGATGCCTTCACAGAGGTTTGTGTTATATCAGACGACATTCCAAAGAGCTCTTAAACTGTGTCCATCTTTTACTCTCAATAAACAACAGATTCTTAGAAAACTTGATCTTCTCTTACTTTTTGCAGGAGCAGGGTGCCAAGCCTGCCTCTGAACCCATGCCCACTCAGGCCAACCCTCCAGCTCCAGCTCCAGCTGAACCTCCTACCGAAGTTGCGGATGAGACCTGGGAGCAGAAAGAGGACAAGCAGAATGCAGAACCTGACAAGTCTAAAGCCACACCTGAGCCAACTGAGCAGAAATACCAGTACAAACAAGGTACGCTTTGAAAGCTTAAAAGGCTAAAAATGTTTTAAATGTTTAAATCTTTTCCCTAAAGCTAAACTGATAAAACTCTGTACATACTTTGGTTTTAGGGTAAATATAATTTATTTCAGCATTAAATTTTAAGTATATGTTTTTTCCTTGTGCCTGCCTTTTTATGCCGAAAGGATGAGCCCTTGTTTGATTTAAGCACAGTGTGAAAATCTCTTTATGGTCACTTTAGTTTCTCTCATAGTTTTGCTCCTGTGCCGTCATCGTTTTACTATTATAATTTCAAAGAATCTGTACTGACAGTGAGGATTATCACAGCCATCTTTCAGAGTACAGCTACAGTAAAGCTGTGCCCAGGAGTTCTGGATAAATTTCAGATGTGCCTTTTAATCATGTGCCTTTGCGTATTTCCTGTACGTTATGCAGAACAATGGAAGCCGATAAACCCAGAGGACAAGAAGCGGTACGACAGGGAGTTCCTCCTGCGCTGCCAGTTCAGCAGCGCCAGTATGCATAAGCCTGAGGGCCTGCCTGTCATCAGTGATGTGGTGCTGGATAAGGTAGGTGATGTTGAGCTTAGTTTAAAAGAACCTAGAAATGATACAAGTGTTCCATTTTGCTCTTTCAATGACCTCGACATTTGCATTGAATAATATGGCAGTTTTTGGGGTTGTTTTTTTTACCCCTCAGCTGTAAATTTTGACCTCACATCATGTCGTGCACCACAATCTTTGAGGCGCTTCAGCCAGTCGTGCAATTCCCGATTTTTTGTAACCTGACGGTTGAGCTGGGGCCGTCGCAGCTTTGTTAAAGGCTGATGGGGTATTGTCATCACCACACCGAGCGAGCGAGTGGGAGGGCGGGCGTAAATGCGATAATGAGGCGATGTAGGATTTTGAAATTCACATCAGTAGGTGCATCTACTTAAAATCTCCAAGTTCGAATTTCAGTGACCTTGACCTAAAGTTCAAGGTCAGAGGTGAATTTTCCTGAAAATCTTGTGAATGCGATAACTCGAGAACAAAGGTTTTTCAAATTGATACCGTATGTCGATCCAGTAGGAGGCTGAGGGGTACTGCTGCCGACTGCCAGTATTTTAAACTTTGTGCGAATACACAGGTGATTTTTATTTTATTTATTTTTGCCTCTTTAACAACAGGTGAACAAGACTCCACTACGACCTGCTGACCCATCTCGCCTGATGAACACTGGTCCTGATTTTACGCCCTCATATTTGGGGAACCTTGGGAGCAGATCAGTGGGAGGACCTCGTGGCCCGGTTAGCCAATTTTACAGTTTTTAAAGATACTTTTAAGCATTAAGTTGCATTATAGTTAATAGGTTTGCCAATTGTGTCGTCAGCACACCGTTTTTATACTTTTGCACTTGAGACGTGATGCCTTGAAGTAAAATAATCTGCCTCTGTGCCTGTCCTCCTACATTGTTCTGTCACTAACGTGCTGGTGTACTTGTCTCTGTTTTTTGAGCTAAAGAGGTGCATGATGAGCTGACATGACACAAAAGTGCAATGAGTGCCAGCAGTTTTGATGTTACGTTTGGCAGACAAGCTGTTTGTAAAGACAGCGATCTCTAGCATAAACTTTTTGTTTAGTGAAGTTTCTTTCTACTAGCCTTGCTAAATATTTATACGTTTTTCTCCGTTTAGCCATCCGGGCCCCGTCGCTCTCAAACCAAAAAAATTATCACCAGCATGTCGCTAAATGACGACGTGCAGCTCAGCAAGGCTGAGAAGGCCTGGAAGCCCTCTGTGAAGAAGGCCACTCGTGGCCGTGTTGAGGAGCCTGAGGAGGAAGACTCAGAACAGGCCAAGACTCGAGAGCTGTTCAAGCGCCTGCGGAGCATCCTCAACAAGCTGACGCCACAGAAGTTTCAGGAGCTGATGAAACAGGTGACAGAGCTGACGATAGACACGGAGGAGAGGCTGAAGGGAGCCATCGACCTCATCTTTGAGAAGGCCATCTCAGAGCCCAACTTCTCTGTGGCCTATGCCAACATGTGCCGCTGCCTTATGGGGGTGAGTCTAGTGAAGGTTGGATGTTGTGCTTTGATCATATGCTCTAGTGATGATTTCTGTTTAGTGCCACGTGTCTGGGCCACTGAACTTTTTGTGATGGTATTGAGGAACTGAAAGAGCATACTCTCTGCTACATATTTTTGTTAAATGTCGTTGAATGGGAAAACGTGCGTTAAAACTCCCTGGTGATGTTGAATGTTGTCTTCCACCAGCTGAAAGTCCCCACTTCAGACAAGCCAGGAGTTTTTGTGAACTTCCGCAAACTGCTGCTCAACCGCTGCCAGAAAGAGTTTGAGAAGGACCAGGATGATGATGAGATCTTTGAGAAAAAGCAAAAGGAGTTGGAGGCTGCCAAAGATGTAAGAACTGTCAAAACCACAGTTCAGATTTAGAGTAAACTTATCATATGACTCGTACACTAAGCACAAACTTGTATCTGCCCGCAGGGTGAGGAGCGTGAGCGCTTTAGGGTGGAGCTGGAGGAGGCCAGAGATAAAGCTCGACGCCGCTCACTGGGCAACATAAAGTTCATTGGTGAACTGTTTAAACTTAAGATGCTGACAGAGCCAATCATGCACGACTGTGTTGTGAAACTACTTAAGAATCACGATGAGGAGTCTCTGGAGTGTCTCTGTAGACTGCTGTCCACTATTGGCAAAGACCTGGACTTTGAGAAAGCAAAGGTAAGTAAACTATGGACTAACACTGATATATGTACATGTTAAGATGTCTCCTGTGATGACCTTGTTTTTGTGCCACGTGTCTGGGCCACTGATCATTAGTGATGGGTTGAGGAACTGAGGCGGCAGTTCTCGATGTATCGTTAGGTACATAAAGCTTGTCATTTGGTACCTGTACCTCATAAAATTTACTCTTCTGTCCCCGACAGCCTCGCATGGATCAGTATTTTAATCAGATGGACAAGATCATTAAAGAGAGAAAGACTTCATCTAGAATCCGCTTCATGCTGCAAGATGTTTTGGACCTCAGAAAGGTAATTATTAAATCATACTTATCATTTTAGAGCAATAAAGAACTGATAGCCAACATTTATTATGACTTGAGTTAGTAGTGTATGTATCTCAGTATACATCAGTACAGTTTGAAGGTTTTTACAAGGCTAGCTGCATAGCAGAGACCACCCTCACCAACTTCTGATGTGCACCCAGTTATTTTGTTCTATAAGCAGTGCTAAAATAAGACAGCGAGTACTCGGTTCAGAAAAGAGCTTCAGGGGTTACTGCTGGTAGGTTTCGAAGGGGTAAACGGTTAATTTGAAACAACTGGCAGTATTTTCCACATAATGTATTTGTATTTTTTTCTGTCCGTGAGAACGTCATCATCAGGCATAGATTTACCAGCAAGCAGTCCCCTCACTTTAATTTTGAAAGTTTACGCTGTTCACGTTGCTAACCAGCTAGGCGCAGTTCTTTCCTTCTCATATTTCCTTACCTGCTGGGTAGCTAACCATGTCACTGGTGTGGTGGTTCTTGATAACATTCAGCTGCTTGCCCTTTCAGTATCTCATCTCCAACGTCTCGGCCTGCGGTTGGTGACGATAATTCTTGTTCCGCTCTAGAGATTCGCTGTGAACAGGAGGGACACTGGAAAGCGGTTTATGTTGATCAAACTGAAGCTGCAGAATAGAACAAGGATTTCATTTTTTTTTTTTTTCTTTTATGTCACAAAGGGCTTAAAAATGAAAATCGCAGAGCCCTTAAAACAGTGTTATTGAGGGTGGATGTGCCTCCTATCTCAGGCTCTCCTATCAGGATATTTGTACTATTACAAATGTACAAATGTAATCCAAAACAGACAGGAAACAGCCCAGAGTGGCTCACGGGTGTTAATTGTCTTCTGTCTCTAATCCACAGAATAACTGGGTGCCTCGTAGAGGAGACCAGGGCCCTAAGACAATTGATCAGATTCACAAGGAGGCAGAGATGGAGGAGCACAGGGAACAGATGAAAGTCCAGCAGCAGCTCATGTCCAAGAAGGAAAGCAGAGACAGGTTCACAGGAAACATGGGCAGCCGAGGCCCTCACACACCAGGAGGTGGCCGGACCAGCCAGCCTCAGGATGAGGGGTGGAACACAGTCCCCATCTCCAAGAACAGACCCATCGACACCACCCGCCTTAGCAAGATCACAAAGGTAACGTCCGAAAATTCATGTGAAAGCTTGAGCTCTTTCTCAGGCCTCTTGAGAATTATTATAACTGTTTTTGTTTCCCTGTAGCCTGGTGCTATGGATTTCAACAACCAGCTGTTGGCTCCGGGTGGCAAAGGAATGTGGGGCAGCTGGGGAAAAGGCAGCAGCGGAGGAACTGGAGCTAAACCAGCGAGTGGAGAGCAGGGTAAGGCCTTCAGCTTTGTTCTAAAACACAGCATTGCTTAGTGGCTGTTTGTGGTTTGGCTCTTAATCTATTCATTTCCATCTTTCTAGACTCTGGGCGTCCGGGTACCAGCACTCTCAACCGCTTCTCTGCCCTACAGTCGGGGTCATTGATGTCTTCAACAGACTCTGATCGCAGAGTTCCTCAAAGGTACTCAGAAACAACAAATATTTTCTCATTAATTATTCTGCTTCTGCTTCAGTTCAGTACTCAATTCACAAATTTTGTTGGAGTTTATCTCTTGTCATAGGCACTCTTTTTTTTTTTTTTTTTTTTTTTTTTTTTTTATTTTTTCAAAAATTTTTTTTTTTGTTTTTTTTTTTG
>VUQG01008242.1:5354-22041 GCA_015106755.1 Etia nguti | reverse complement strand
TGAAAAGGGAAAGACCATCTCTGAATCGAGGAGGGGGCCTAAGGGTACATCTTTCGCCATCTTACAATGCTGTGATTGCAGCCATTCCCCAACTCTCTGTGAATGGTACTCATGGCCATTGATCAGTGGTCTTTGATCAGTGGGTTTTGGTCAGTGGTTGTTGATCAATGGTCATGAGAATTTGCATAATTAGGATTAAGGAACTGACCTCCCAGCCCATTGTTCCTTCAGTGGGCTGGTTTCAGTCGTTATGCAAATATACTGTTTATAAGATTGGGGAAACCTGCAGTCAGCTGAGACTGAAGAAGTCACTTGGATGAGTGACGAAACGTTTCTCCCACAAAACGCTACGTCCAGATGAACAGAATCAACTTTTGGAGATAATCAATTTAACAATTAGTCTGCATATTTTTTTAAAAGAACATGAACAAAGAAGAACAGATCTAAAAACAAATAATAAAAAAATCAGTCTCCATGCCTTATATCAGCGTTAAATGTCTAAATATGACAATCCCTTTGCAGAAAAACAGATGAAATATACATTTATAAGCCGAAAAAGTTGTTTTTGTGTATAGATAGTATAAAGTGCTTCATCACAGCAGGCAGTTCCACGTGAGTCCATGTCACTGTTTTCTTCCTCCGCTGAAACCTCAGCTCAGTCAGTGCACTAAACATCATATGACCGCCCGAGACTGTTGTTCTACATCTCCAACTGCTCACCGCAGTTTCTCTGCCTGCTCATCGACAAGAAGTGAAAGCTGAAAGACTTTCTCCTTTTCCTTCGATACTGCACCACCTTTAACCAACCGATACAGCATTTGTCTACACGTCTCCTGTTCACACCTCGCCCTGTGACAGACAAACACTCAGTGAAGAAGTTGCATCAGTGCACCACAATGAAGCAACAGCATCCTGCGGTGCACTGCAATCCATCCTGTCAAAAGTTGGCCAGACTGCAGGAAAGATCCAATAGTTTTATGTGTCCCATTTGAATACTTTTCAAATGTTGAGACAGGATACTGCAGATATCAAGCAGGTGTCATTATCTGATTTGACACCGTCATCAGGAAGTCAACCCCACTTGCATTTTGGCCTATATTGCTTGGTATCCTCTTCCGCTTTCATTTATACATGTGGTGGTGTTGATGTGACGCACCACAGCATCCGCTCACTCGCAGCTGAAAGTCAACCGTCACTACCAGAGACCCACGACACATGTATAATGAAAATACACAAGCATGAGTAAGAGAAAACGAAGAGCCTGAGCTCCAGCTTGACACTTTGTTCCATCTGTGATAGTGTCCCAGTACTCACAAAGAATTTTGTCAAAACACTGAATAAAATTTTAAGCCATTTTCACACATGAACTTGGGGCAGAGTGGGTTAGTCTATCGATCGAAAGGTTGGTAGTTCGATTCCTGGACGCTCCAGTCCACATACTGAAGTGCCCTTGGGCAAGATACTGAATCCCAAATTGTCCCCTTTGGACTGTGAGTCCACTGTGATAACATTGTACCTCAGATCCACATGCAGTGAAACTTACACTAAAAACGCACAGACAGAAAATGTGCGCTTAAACTCACAGCAAATGTACATTTACCAAAGTCACAGTCGCTGCCTTAAATAGCACACAGACCTCTGGTGGATTTTGTTGTAAACAGTTCCCATTTAATCTGCACCGGTACATCAGTCCCAGTCAGACTGATCTCCTTTCGTGCACAATTACACAGAAGGTCTCTGGATAAACAGGAAGTTCTAGCAAATCATATCAGTGTATCAGTAACCTGAAGGTGTCAAGGTAATAAGCAAGAGACACAAATAGAAAGGGTAAAATTCAGCACCCAGATGGCAACTTTTTAAAACTTAGGCAAATATACAAGAAATGACAGCACAGAAACTGAAGAGGTCACAGTTTTATGAGCATGGCCTTACCTGTAGCTCACACCACGCCACTTCCACTGTTGTCTCTGTGTCCAAACCCTTGTAGACAGTCTTAAAAGACCCTCTTCCGATCTCAATGTCAAACTTCAGGAAGCGTCCATCTGGTGAAGTCCCTACAGCTTTTGTTTCCGCCTCCTCTATGTCCTCTTGCACCCGTTTCTCGGCTTCCCTCTGCTCTGCCCGTGCTTTCGCGAGTCCCTTCTCCTCCTCCGTCTCCCTGTCTTTCTCCTCGGTTGGACTACTGATGCTTCCCTCATACACATTTTCTACTGCTTTTCCATCTTTGGCCACCTGTTCCTGAAGCCCTCTGGGACGCAATGCGATGTCCGGCTGTTTGGCTACTGTTTTATTGGTAACATCCAATACTGTCGAGCTGGGCTCTGTTACCGCCCCATCTGCACTATGTTCAACACTGCTACTGGTAGGAACAGCAATCGTGCACACATTCAAATCTCCCTCTGCATTTTGTAGATCCCCCTCTTCGACTGCCACACCATGCCCAAATGAAGGCTGAAGGGTACTGCTCTGCAGATAAGAACCTCTTTGGGACTCCTCACCTTCATAATCCTGTCCACCAGGTCCAAGCTTTAAAAGCTGTGGAGAGAAGATGGTCGGAGACCCTTCACAGTCTGGGGGTGATGTGAGTAACACAGCTGCTTTGCTGGGCAGGTCCAAAGCTGTGGCATTCGAGTCACAAATGACACTCCGGCGGAAGAACCGGTGCTCGGCCGTTTTAGAGTCTCTATCCATTGTGTGGCGCCGACGTTGGACCTCCGGCTCTCCACCGAGCTTCTCCACGACATGTGTGTCTGAACTGGCAGAGCCGTTCACATTCTTGTGGGGGGTCTGGGGTGACGGACAGGGGGACGGAGATGAAACAGGGGCAAGAGGAGCAATGAATTTCACTGCTTTGCTGCTGCTATTTTCTTCAGACATTCTTTCAGAAAAAAAAGCTCAAACTACAAAAGAGCAATTCCGTATGTAAAGACTTATGTAACTTATTCCCGTAAACTCTGAGCACAGATCTCAACCTCCTAGTTCATTAACCTTTGATCAAACTGCAAGAAAAGGAACGTTAATGTGCAATAGAACCAAAAAACATCAACTGAATGCAGCAATCCTTGATGTCTTTTGTATTTTTTTGTTTTCCTCTTTGCAATGTTTTAAATTAACAACCCACAGTTTCTACAAGGCCCTTTCGTGGAGGGCTCAGGGAAGCCCCAGGTGAGAGGAAGGAGCTTTCTCTTAAAAACTGGGGAGGGAAGGGATGAAAGGCAGTCAACAGAGGAGGGGAGCAAGCACTGCAGTGAGGCAATAACCATCAAATCAACACGTAACTCCATCCTGCTTCCAACAACCAGACTGGGATGACCGCAACATGGAATGACTGGAGATTTATTAGACCAGTATGGCCTCTCAAAAGATGACAGAAGGTGCCTGGACTCCAAAGCTTGATTTTAAGGTCTGTTGACGTTTCTGTAAGACCAGGCTGAAGCCTCCTCAGCTGCCTGAACAAAAGACTTCTAAGAGAGGTTGCTGGCCTCTATTGTAAGGCCAGATTGATGGCTAGGTAGGCCTAGGCCTGGCCTAGCCTGGCCCAGCTTGGTCTGCTTCTGTCCTTGTCCCTGGAAATAAAAAGAGATAGAAAACTATGAAGTGAAACCGTTTTATTTATGAGTATACATTTCAGAATTCAACATACCTGACTGCCCGCCAAAGTGGCTGATAAGAACACACAAGCTGTCAGATATTTTTTTTATTGCATTTTATTGCAGGAATTTGAAAGCAATTTCAAAACCTTGGCTTTTTTTTTTCCTTTCTTAAATCGGGACTATCCGGCTGATTTTTATCTGGATATATTTTTATTCCCCGACTCAGACAGGAGTCCAAAAATCCTCATCCGTGTAGCAACTTTGCATGATTAAAATGATCATCATTTAACTTATAGTAGACCTTGGCACACCCTTTAATTCATCATGTCTGACACAAGCCATCAAAGCTCATCTTTTGTTTCCAAGGTCACCCACACTCTGTGCTCTATGGAAACTGTGGGCCAGATATCTAACAGCGACACCTCAGTTCCCAGAGACCAAGTCAACAGACGACAACCGATGGGTATACTAGACTGAACTGACAACATCAAAAGATGAAACAAAGCAGCCAAATGGTGCCGTAGGCTAGGGCACACTTTAAAAATCTGTAATATTCCCAGGCAGGTAGGTAAAGATGAGTCACTTATTTGGTTATTGTTCTTTTTATGAACCGCCTGGTTAATAAAATGAGAGTGAATAAAGAACTGGGTTTGAACTGGTGAGTGAATGTTCACGGTACTTCACCCACTGTCAGGAGTAATTACTTCAGAAAAGACTTTTAAAACGCTCTGTCGGGCTTTGGTTTGATATTTTTTCAGTGAAATAAATTTGCCTTCAGTTGAGCTCAGCACATTTTTTTTTTTTTTTATCTCTAATTTAAGCATGTTAACCAGATGGAGATCTGCATCCCACACCAGTCTCTCGTTCCCAGCTGCCCCTCCATAGTTAAAGCTGTGAAGAGATGTAGCAGAGACTGTGCCTAATTGCTCCATGTTCCAAATTTAGCCCAAGTCAGCACAGCCTGACTGACCCCGAGGTTAGACTGCTCGGTAGCAATTCAGCAGATTAACATGAGAGATGAGGGGCACTAAGAGTGACACAGACAGAACTACTCAGAAATGCATATCTGAGGACAGTGCAAAATATATTACTATGCATTTTGTGTTAGAGGAAATGTAATAACTAAGTACTACATTGAGAATTTGCAAGTCAGCTTACATAACGTCCTACAGACACCTTCTACTCGGTTATCACAGTGGCGCTGGCACAGAGAACGAGCAGCTGCTTTCATGTGTGATGTTAGAAACAATTCACTGTAAACTTATTCAAGCTTGAAAACAACCCAAAGCGAGTTTTCACAAGCTTGACACTGATGCGCAAAGAAACACGCAGCGGAATTGTCCCAGTTTGTGGCCATTGAATTTACATATGCGCTATTCTTCAGAAGATATTTTAAAGCCACATTTGTGTTTCATTTAATCCCAGAAGCTATTTTTTATTGTCTCAATTCAGGGAAATGGTTAAAAGGCAACCACTGAGAAGGTCATAGTACGGATGCACCTGAAAGCTATGATGTTACTGCTTATTTGAACCCTTTCTAATATAGAAACCTGCCCCGTACACCTATGTTTGGTGCTCCATTATATGCATAATGACACAAATCTGTAAGCAAATGTTAAAGTTTCCATTAAATAATACCACAGATTATTAAGCCTTACACACATTCTGCCCTAAGAGAAACCCCTTCACTCAGGCAAATGTGTTAGGTTCCAGTCTAGGAGTGAATGGTTACGCAGGAGTCAATGAAGCCAATAAAGTGAAAGCAACTAAAGAGAGATAGAAAGTTGAGTTTACTATGAAACAGCAATTCACATGAAACAATCTTTGAAAGTTTAGCACCTCTGTTGGACAGCTGCCTGACACATCTGTCTGAAATGATATATGCACTGATACTGTTGTGACAATAAACTCAAAATATGAATTACTGCTGGTAGGAAAAAACAAACATTCAGTTGTGCCTATGTCAAGAAGCTACTATCAGCTATTTAACATCAGATGCCCTTCCTGATACAACCCCAAAGGAATTTGTGTCTCCTCCCAAGACTGGACTGGGGACTGAATGTGTAACCCACTACACGATGGAGTCACTGCAGGTGTGTCTATAGATCACTGCTGTGATTTCATAACAGCTGAGGGGAGCAGTGAGGCATAAATAAAGACTTTTGACAGCCAGATAAAGTTGATACAGCCAGACTTAAACATCAATGTTTACAATAAGTATTGTGGATTACTGCATCACTGGTGTCCCCCAAGTACCAATTTGAAGTGTCCCTTTAATAACCCAATGCTATTATATTCATGTGTTTCTTTTGCACCACTGCTAAAGAAAAATCTGTGTAAAGTATTTATACAATATTAATTTATATACAATCTGGTCTAATAGGAAGGTTTTTTACATTTTGAAATTACAAGCTCAGGTAAAATAAAATGGCCTCAAAGAAGGCCCAACAAAAAAGATTACTATTTCTTCTCATTATTTTTCTCATTAAATGAGTGTCAGCTTATTTACAAAACATGGCATGTCATGGCAAAGACATCCATGGGCCCTAAAACGGACTGATTCTGGTCCACGAGGCACATGTTTGATACCACTTGCCTAAGCAAAACTCTATGATATAAACTTCTTTTTCAAGTAGAATGATATGGGTAGCATTAAAACAGGAAGAAGCACCAACATTATTATTGATATATAAAGGATTTGTTATCACATCATCAGTAAATGAACTCCAGCGGTTACAAGCGGATCATAAAAGCCTGATGTGTGCACATGACCAAATAAAACTTGGCTGGCTTTCGCTCAGTGGTCTTTATATTGCTATGGTATGATGTATGACAACAGCAGCGCTGCACTCGTGAGAACTCTAAGCCTTGCAAATGAGCAGAGTGGAATTGCAGTGAGCTTAATTAAAGCTGCAGAGCAACCCCGTGCAGTGACGGCTTCACTGCTGCCTGTTGAGGAACTCCAGAAAACGAGGCTGTGTCGACAAGTTGGTCTACAGGCAAAAACAAAGACACGAACAACGACTCCGCATAAAAGCATTGCGATGCAAAAACAAAGGCGAAGCATTACCTATGACATCGGTGTGGTCTGTGCTGGTGCCGCAGAAATATGAAGGGGGGGAAAACTTGATTAGGTAGCCTTTCACTCCTCTGCAGAGGGTCTGCTCTACACACAGCACAAAGTGTCAGTGCGGTGCGTCACATTAAAGCCACAGTTGGTTGAGGGAAAACACAAAATAAGAGTGATTTGCACAAAACACAACAATTATCCCTCAAATTAAAAAGGTCCAATCAGTGACGAGACGAGCGGTGAGTGCAGAGAGCCCCAAGCCGACAGACAGACACCTCCCACAGGACAGAGATGACAAGTTCGCCCGCTGCTGTCGCGGAGGCTGTGGTACTACTTTTCTCTCCGTGTTGTCTGTGTCCGGCTTCCAAAAACAAAAAACGATAACAGCCTCACTTAAAGGTGATGTATCCCGACCCGCGTCGGCACTCGGTCCGTTCGTGCCGCTCCTCCGGGCTCGTACGATGCTATAAATCCGCTGCGGTCCACAGTGATTCCCCGTTTTCAAGCCATCAGACAGCGGATCCGTCTGCTCTGGGATCTTCTCCAGCGATGACTCGTCAAAGCAACTGCTGGGCTTTCACGCAGCAGAGCCGCATCAATCCACCGCTGTGAGCGAGGATGCTGTAGCAGTATAAGGCCGCCTTTCAAAATAAAATAAAATAAAATACTCTTCATAAGCGCGTACTTAAACTCACAAACTTCCTATATCCCTCCTCCAAGTGTGGTCAGTCGTGAACTCGTGCAATGCAGCCCCCACCAGATTCTGTTTTCCTGAGGAACTTGAAGCATATATGTTGAAGTGATGGAGATCCAGCTGTGCCCCTCCTGGATCTACTGGAACAGCTTCAGCAATAGTAAGCACTGTGAGCTCTCAAGCTCTCAGTGCCATTCTTATGGAAAAGCTATTATATAATGTGGGATGTATTATTCACTCATTAGAAATAAGAAACACGTGTTAATTGTTTTATAATGTACTGAGAAATGGATCAGAAATTGATTTGACTTTTTTCATTCTGAAGTTAATAGTTGACTAATAATTCATAATTGTCTTTATTAAAAAGTAAGCAAAGACAGTTTCTGTTTAGTCTCATTTTTGCGCAAACTCAAATTCATTGCCAAGCAAAGAGAAAAGGTTCTTCAGCAGAATCTTTGATCTTATTTTGACAAGTCAAGCCGGAAACGGTTTTATTTCCCGCTGCGGTGATTTACAACAGCTACCGGAGGCAAACCCGTGCATAATGAGCCACCAGACAGCAGCAGTGTGAACCAACACGCGCCGCTCATCGTGCTTTTATGCCTTTTTTTTTAAATTTAGACTGATAATTGTTGAGGCTGTTCAACGACGCTCCCGCCATCTTTTATTAAATATTGACTAATTTACCCTGAAATAAAGAGACTTTCACTAAAGCAGCAGGCCCACTCTCTGCTCACGTTTTCTTTTCTTTTTTTTTTTTTTAATCAAAATGTCACTTCACTAATTAGGAAACACACTCCACGCTTGCTGCTTCCTCCAGATTGTCAAGCAAATGTTATTTTACTAAAGCAACTGTTGTGAAAATGACACACACACACAAATCTGAACTGGCTTGTGGATTGTGAAAACTGCTGACTAATTTTCACAGTCATCACCAACAGCTTTGATCTAAAGTTAAAGTTTCCACGGTTAATAGCAGGATGTTTCGCTCTGTGTCGCTGGTACACGAATATCCGCTGGTAAAGGGTTGAAAAGGATGTGTTCACACCTGTGACTTCTACCTGTGTTTGTTACTGGAAGCAGTGGCAGGGCTACAGCAAAAAGTGAGTCATTAAATTGTTTTTTTGTTGTTGTTGTTGGAGTTTTCAAATCGCCACCTGTAGCTTAATGTTCCAGCGAAACAGGAATGAGTGTCTCAACGCAGATCAAATTTTTCAAGCTGGGTCTTCGTTCCTGGTGTCTGTGTGTGAGGTAGTGTTCCTTTGCCTGTGTGTGCATGCTGCACATTTTTATCCTGCACTTTCCTTTAGGCAATGAAATGAATATGAGGTTGCAAAAACAGGTTAGCCAAGTACAGACTAAAGCAGATAAAGTGTACAAAAGCACTCCTGAATGCAGGAAGTGCATAAAGATACAACCTGTGACACTCAAAATGCAAAATGTGTCTTCACAGGAGAACATATTTTGTTCCACAAAGGTAAATGCCACAACAAAGGCATCTGCAGTTCCTGTGACGTGAGGTGCTGCCCATCAATAAACATTAAGCATTTCTATAACCTCAGGTAGCATCCTGACCCCACTGTGCTATAGTATGCAGCTAATCTCATTTAAAGGAGTAGTTGGGCATGTATGTATATTTGCTTTCTTGCTGTGAGTTGGCTGAGATGAGGATCTGCTCATCTGTAATAAAGTCAAGCAATCCTAATTAAAGCTTAATATCCTAATGTGTGCATCCTAATATAATACATCCCAGAGTACGTCATTATAACTTGAGGCACACAGAGAGTTTATGGAGAACATGCATGACCGAGATAGTCCAGTCTGCTTTCCCCCCACACAACAGGCTGAACAGGCTTAATGTCACTTTTCTTTTTTATTACTATCTGACTGGTGTTGGGGAATGTGGACGACATTATGCTAGAATTTGAATTTGTGGAAATTGCAAGAAGAGAAGAAAAACTTCACATAAATATTTAATGCATAGTCAGGAGAGAGTTCTCAATTATCTCAGATTTAGTCAAAGAAATCAGTAAGCATATCACAAAATGTCAAAATAGTCTTTTCACCTTTAACTATCACATGTCTCTAATTCCAGGACGGTTATTTATGTTTTTCAAGCATAAGCTGCAGAGAACTGAAAGCTTCTCCTTTTTCTACCATTGCAGTCATTTCACAGGAAGTAAATTTGGTTTGCATTGTAAAACCTGGAATCCAGTTTGCCTGGAATCCATTATCCAAAGAATTAGACTCATTTGGAACTCTTTAATTGTTGTTCAGCGTGCAGGCAGTCACAGGACAGCTACAGTCGTGGAACAAAGAAAGAACAACCTCTGTCAATTCAAAGGTTTTACATATCAGGACATAACAAAACAAATGTGGTCCTCAGCAGGTCTTAAAATTAAGTTAATATAACCTCAGATGAACAACAAAATATGACATATTACACTGTCATTCTGTGTTTAGCTAAATTTAAGCTAAAATGTATAAACAGTGCAAACTAAGTACACCCTTACTCCTTACTGTTACCATAGGAATTAACAGGGTAAGTAGGGTAGGAGAGGTTATGTAATTAAATGTTGGAGTATAGGTATAAAATCAGAAGTTTTGGCAGTTTGCTGGTTTCGAGCATTCAGGTGTGTAACGCACAATGCCAAGGAAGAACATCAGCCATTATTTTAGATAAGCAGTTGTTGTGCTGCCCATCAACCAGGGGAGAGCTATAAGGTTATTTCTGAATATTAAAGCCTACAGTGAGAAAGATTATTCACAAGTGGAAAACGTTCAAGACAGTTGCCAGTCGTTCCCAGGAGTGGAAGTCCCGGAAAATTCTCCCCAAGTTCAGGTAATATTCAATGCTCAGAGAAAATGGAAAAGCCCAAGAGCTACCTCTCTATGGGCCTCAGTTAGCATGTTAATGACAGTCCAATGAGAAAAAAACAGGACATATATGGCTTGTTTGGAAAGGTTGCAAGGTAAAAACCCCTTCTCTCTAAAAAGAACTTGGCAGCAGCTTTGCAGCAGGAGAGTAAAGTGGATATTTTTGGGCATAATGCACAACCCCATATTTAGATAAAGCCAATTGTCAAACATGATGGTGGAGGGCCAATGATTTTGGCTTGTTTTGCAACCACAGGACCTGGGCACCTTGCAGTCACTGAGTCAACCATGAACTTCTTTGTATACCAAAGTATTCTAAAGTCAAATATGAGGCTATTTGTACGATAGCTAAAGCTTGGCTGAAACTGGGTGATGTAACAGGGCAACGATCCCAAGCACAGAAGTAAATCTACAACAGAATGACAAAAAAAAAGAAAAATAATCATGGTGTCGTGATGGTCCAGTCAAAGTTGAGACCGAGACCTCAACCAGAAATGCTGTGGTGGGACCTTAAGAGGCACGCGAATAAACAAGTGCCCACAAACCTCAATGAACTGAAGCAACATTGTAAAGAAGAGTGAGCCAAAATTTCTCCACAACGACATGAGAAATATTGATAAAGTTCCAAAGTGGTGCTAAGGGTGGTCCTACAAGCTATTAAATCATGGAGCGTACTTTATTTACACATGGTGCTTCTGCATTTTGGCTTAGTATTTGTTAAGCAAATAATGACACAGTATAATATGCCTTGTGTTCCGTTCATCAGTGGTTGCAATTGCCTAATTCTAAGCCCTGGAAAGGACTAGATTTTTTTAATACTGATATGTACAATCGTAGAAATGACAGAGGGTGTACTTTTTTTTTTTTACCATGACTGTAGATTCAAGCAGATCATTTTAACTAAAATTCAGCAGCTTAGAATTCTGACAGGTTAAGCTTCATTCACTGACAAAGGGTTTTCTGAAATACACAACGCAACACTTCAACCACTTCCTTTTTTGTAATTTCTCTTTATGCCCCAGTAACCTAGTTTTATCTAACTTTGCTTGAAACACAATGCTACCCCACTCCAGTCCGTTTTGCTTGTCCAACCTGTTTTTTCAACCCTCTACTTAAATGAGCTGCCATAAATCTGAGGTTTTAAAAAATAATAATAATAATGATTGAAGTTATGCCAAAAGCATTAGCAGTTCTCATTTATAATAACACTCTTAAAATAACACTCTCACCCATTTTTTAATATTAGAATGACCATACTATTTTCATAGTCACCAGGAAATGTTATTGATTAAATTCCAGTTTGCTTATTCCACCCTTTGGCTATACTGCCTCCGATACAACAACATTTCATATTATCCCCAAGTTTTACTGATAAAAATGCAGCATTTCAGTATTATCTTTCCTTCTATATGGTAACTCATTATCAAACATCTCTTTAAAATGCATTTAATTATTTTTCCATCCTTTACGGGAGGTGTGGACCGTGCTTTTCCGTAGTATGTGCCACAGCTTTTTTTTTGCAGAGTTTCTTACACCTCATAATGATACTAAAAGAGGTTTCTATGTGTTACACTGCACGCTGTCAAAAACCGTCTTACTCTGGCCCTGAAACTCAACCACTCAGCACATGCAGAAGCAAGCAAAAGAGGAAGCTGAAGACCAAAGCCGAACCAAGAATATGTAAAGAGGAAATACGCAAAGGAGGGCTGCTGACATGGCAGTGCAAGTTCATGTTTGTATGCATACATCAGTTACTGATGGGTGAATCTTCATGCGATTTGAATTTATCTATATGTAAAAACATATTGCACAATAAGCACAGTATGGGTTCTTGTGTCCTGTGTTTCCTGATGTCAGAAAGAATCTGACCTTCCAAGCAAGTTCCAGCAGGCTGGGGAATTTGTCGAAACTTGGCTCAAGTAGTCAAACTAAGCCTGTATATGTATCTTTCACTTAAATAAACACCAGGGTACGTCTTCTTGGCAACCTGTCTTTGTCACTGCTGCATCTCTTGCATGGAAAATATGCATTTTATGTTCCTCTTTAAGTGTTGTATCATATATTAATTTGATCAATGTGTGAGGCCTGTGACCAATCAGATGCTGGTTGGCTGCTATGATTACTACTAATGCTTCTGTGCACTTAAAAAAGAAATGTTAGCATTTGACCAAACTTCTTGCTATTTGTCACACACACTTTGTCTTCTGTGTGTGTGGAAACACTTAGAGCCAAGCTTATTTAAACAACTAATTTCTGCTTTTTGAGTGCACTGGTCAAGGACTGGAGCAGAATTAACAGAGGAAGAGAATAGCATGGTTAATGCTTTTAAGGTCCTTTCTTTCTTTCTTTTTCTGTTTTGCATCGAAACATTAGTTTACCCTAAACTTATTTGAATTACAGCTTCCAACGAAAGTGTGTGGGTGCTTCTGAGTGTCAAAGGATGTGCTTTAAAAGCTCTCATTTTGCAACACTGAACCTGTCACTTCCCTTCTCAGTTATACTGCATGCAGCTCACATTTTCTTTCTCTCTTTCTTTCTGATTGCTTTTATGTGTGTGTGTGTGTAGCTTTTAAAGAAAGCCTTGCGCTGAGAAGGGAAAAAAAGCCTCAATGTCTGGATCTACTGTGCAGCATAGGCTAATGTTTGAGATAATTAACTAATTTAGTGGTGTGTACTTGCAGTCGAATGGAATTAAGGACTGAATAATTGTGCAATACAATTTTTTACCAGGTAGTGACACTAAAGAGTCCAATCTTTTATTGCCAAAGTTTGATTGCACTTTCACTCTGCATTCTCATTTTCTCTTTCCATACATCTCCACACAGACTTGTTAGAAACCCATTACTCTGCTCTTGGACAAACAAAATTTATCTACACATGTTCTCACTTGCCCTGGTAACAGCTCAAATTGAAGGCAATTAACGTAAATGAGGTTGCTCTCCCTGCGGGCACATGAGCAGGTTAAATATGACATGGTAGGGGTTTTTTCTGAGCTGCAAAGGAGAAAATAGGAGAGGTAATATTTTAAATGCATCTTTTTGCTTCCTGGTATCTCTTGGGTGTTAAATCTAAGCATTTACAAATACCTCATAGTTGAAAGGTTTCAATTGTAGAATTTGCTGGGATATTATTTAATGAAATCCAACTGCAAAATGCAGCTGAGAGAAGCCAGGACTCATAGCATGTGTGTGCTTGTTCACACCACTGTATTTTCGCATGTGCTGTAGTCTGCAGTCTGCCCTAAAGCCACATTTTTAAAAATAACAGTGGCCATAAATACCAAAGTGTTTTCATGAAATATACTGTAAAGCCAATAACACAGGCTAAACCTTTCAGCTTGTGGCTCTTTTTCCAGTTACTAGTTTTGCTAAATAGGCAGCTAAAGTTAAACTGTATCCTGTCAGAATAAATATGAAACGAGAGTACAGAAGCTGTAAATGTGAGATGAACTGTGCCAGGGGCTCAACAACTGCCTGGACCAGACATGCAAGTGTTCATCAGAAAAGCAGTGTCACTTGATTAAAAAAGAGCATGTAGCAGGTGAAATATTTTACATATTACCATTTTTAACATTTGTAAAAACAAAGCAATGAGTGGGAGCACCATTTTTAATTATCTGCAGCTTTGTTTTAAAATTTAATTTCCTGTTTCAAAGGGAAAGTTAACTGAAGCCACATGAAAATCAGATTTCACTTTCAGAGTGTGTGCGAGTGTGTTTTTGTGCAAATAGATGTCTGCAAAATGGGTCCACTTCCACTTTACGCTTAAAGTAGGGGTAATTTTAGACACAAGAAAAGGCATTTTCAGCAAATCTACAATAGGAATATCAAAGCATTTGCTTTTCTAAATTGTTGAGGACCTTGTATTCATATGAGCATGTGATTCATTTTGTATGCAGTCTGCGAGACGGTCTCCCACATTCAGTGCTTTGCCAACCTCTTTTATCAAAGCCCCCTTGCTGTGTGTGAGTCATTCAAATTTACAGCACCTTTGGAAACATCTAGTCATTATTGGAAGAAGAGTCTGCATCTTATAATAGAGTATAATAGATGCTGCGGGAAACCAGGCCAGAGACACACTTAAATTAGTAACAATCAATTTTTGACCCATTTTTCTTTATAACTTTTCTAAAGCTGTCAAGCCTTGTCAGTGCTTTAACATTCTGATTGAATAGCAAAATAGTTGTGAAGGTAAAAGTAAAAAAGAACAGAGCTGAATTTTATAAAAGGCTGACTGCACTCATAAACTATATTTAAACAGCTGTCATTAAAAGTGGAGGGTTATACTTTTTTAAGTTGCTGACAAGACCAAAGCCAAGATTTTCACTTAATAGATTAATGTATGTTAAACAAACAAAATGTTGAGGTTTTGCAGACATGTGACCAATAATCACGTGAGGTTAACTTGTCTAACATTTTGGACCTGTGGTAATAATGGTGACAATGTTGGATCAAGTTAATAATGCATACAGCCATTTGGGAACCTTCGGTTATGAGGGAAAACTGTGTATTACCCAACAGGTTTGGCAAGACGGTGTCGTGGTTCGGCAGGGTGGGCTTTAGATTCAGTTTTTCTTTTTTTTTTGTTAACGTATCTGCTCTTAGCCTCAGGTGGAGTTACTGGATTGGCACTGTGCCCATGCGTGGAAGTCTTCCTCCCCTGGCTGTCCTCCCCCCACTTGTCTCCTACTGTGTAATCAAGCTGGGTATTTCCAGGCAGATGGGTGCCACAGTTCTCTGCCAGATCATCCTCGCTAATATGGTGACAGTCATGGCTCCAAAGTTTTTAGTAGTTTCTTGTGCTTACCCCTGTGTAACCTCCTTCCGATTGCTTTGGTTCCAAGCAGACAGCCACAGAAACCTGTAATTTGTATGTATGACGTCAACTAGTGTATAAACTCTCACCAGCTACTCTCCAAGCAATTGCAAGACTGTAGAAAGTGTGGCACAAAACGTAATGTCTGCAGTTCTGAGGCACAATTTTGACTTCGATGGTGAAGGTTCTCTGTTTCCAGTTTGCGATGCACTTTTTAAAAATTCTGCTGCCCTTTGGAGAGTAGTTGGCAAATGTTTGCAGACATTACAGGCAAATGCGACAATTTGCCAGTGACCAGAGCAATCACAAGCAGGGTTTTGGTGCAGCGCCCTCTTTGCAACTCATTTTACCTAGTAACAGTGAGCAACCTTCAGGAACCACTCACCACTCATTGTCAGATTGGTAGGTTATATTTATAGCTCAACAAAGCGCCACTAATATCCCTTTAAGTGGACACTGAGATATACTGATTCCATTCAAGCTTTCAATAGTTGTCAGGCATCATGACTGATATGTTTTTTTTTATTATTTATACTTTCTTTTAGCAGCAGCAAAAACAACAACAACAAAAACAAAACTTTAAACAGGGCAATCAGCCAAGACTATAAGTAGCCCATTAAGCTGAAGTGACAGTAAAACAACTAATCACACCACAATAAAGAGTCTTCAGCTGATC
The DNA here is from genome assembly GCA_015106755.1 of Etia nguti. Lineage (NCBI taxonomy): Eukaryota > Metazoa > Chordata > Actinopteri > Cichliformes > Cichlidae > Etia > Etia nguti. Next base: position 6,316 of record VUQG01008242.1, on the reverse strand, counting down.
CAATTTAACACCAGTTAGTGAATGCAGAAGAGGTTTAATAGTGTAGTTCCCACTCACTCTGACCTCTTTAACTACTATAGGTTGAAGTATTGTTTTGTTCATTAATGCCAAAAACTTGTCACAAACCCAGCTGTAAAAACTCAGATGCATTTGTCTTCATAGCAGGACTAAGCATGGTTACCTGCCAGCTGAATGTGTTATATGTTAGTTTCATACAGACATTAGTGTGCTTGTATGTGTGTGAAAAGACTAAAAATGGCAAACTACAACACATGTCCTGAGCAGGTGGAAGATGAAAGTGTGCACCTGCTCATCTGTCAGTGAAAATAAACTAGCGCTTTGATCTGTTACACCGTCATCCCACAGTGCCCTGCTGCATCGGATGTGTATGTTTGTCTGCTAATGCGGGCATGACAGTGTGAGTTTTGTTTGGCCCAGCGATGCTTATGGTATCAGATCAAATAACAAGTTTAGATGTGCAAATTCGCCTTATTAACTTTGAAATTGTGAAGTGTTTTATCCTTTGAGCCAGAGAGTGTGTGTGTTTGTATTATGGGTATTGTGGGGACATTGTACCATTGGGTATCTGCCTAATGAATCATAAATCACTCAGTGCAAAGGGTAAGACAATTAGGTTTAAGTTAAGGCTAGTCAAGTAGTATTTATGCTTTGGAGCGCGTCATGGAATGTAAGTGACTGTAATGTCCCCTGATGTGATGGAAACGTGTGTGTGTGTGTGTGTGTGTGTGTGTGTGTGTGTGTGTGTGTGTGTGTGTGTGTGTGTGTGTGTGTGTGTGTGTGTGTGTGTGTGTGTGTGTGTGTGTGTGTGTGTGTGTGTGTGTGTGTGTTTGTGTGTATGCGTGTGTGTGTGTGCGTGTGTGCGTCTGTGTGTGCGTGTGTGTGTGTGTGTGTGTGTGTGTGTCTGTGTGTGTTTGTGTGTGTGTGTGTGTGTTTGTGCGTGT